>JACXGJ010004987.1:0-41869 GCA_016801105.1 Esox niger
ACGCTACTTTACTGGTCCTACCCATCTACGCTACTTTACTGGTCCCACCCATCGACGCTACTTTACTGGTCCCACCCATCGACGCTACTTTATTGGTCCTACCCATCTACGCTACTTTACTGGTCCCACCCATCGACACTACTTTACTGGTCCTACCCATCGATGCTACTTTACTGGTCCCACCCATCAACGCTAGTTTATTGGTCCTACCCATCTACGCTACTTTACTGGTCCCACTAATCGACGCTACTTTACTGGTCCCACCCATCAACGCTACTTTATTGGTCCTACCCATCTACGCTACTTTACTGGTCCCACTAATCGACGCTACTTACCTGGTCCTACCCATCGACGCTACTTTACTGGTCCTACCCATCGACGCTACTTTACGGATCCTACCCATCTACGCTAGCCTTGGTCCTACAGGAAAACGCTACTTTGGACTGATGAGGCAATGTTCAACATAAACCAGAGTAAACTGATGATAACGTACTGCCCTGAATGTGAAACGCTTCTACAAGTGCACAAAACATCTTTGCAAAATTGTTCAATCGTCAATCATTTATAATTCATGCCTAAATGAGTTCACCTACAAGTTGTTGTTTGCACGAATGGACTAAGCAAGTATGGGGAAGGAGTTCAGATACATGGTGGTGGAGTAGCTCAGGGAAAGAAATGTAGTTTTAGAGGAGATTCGTGCCATCAGCAAATATCAACAAACATGAAGAGGGTTAACCATGCTAGAGTAACTGACATTAGCAGTTTTTTGTTTTAGTCGTTTTAGAGTTTTTATTGGGCCATTGTGTAATAGTGGATTGGAATAACATTTCATGAGACGGCCAGTTATATCTTTTGGGAACAGTGTTTTGGTTTGGACATGCGTATTAACTGCAAACGTGAATTCTGCAAAAAGTGGGCAAGGAGCTCAAGCAATCTAGTAAAATGGTAATAGCCAGGGGTTAACACTTTTGCTACAACTCAACAGGTTTGGCTGTCTTAAGGTCATTGACCTTTGAGAAATTTAGCGGGGTTGCAACCTGCATTCTATTGACCATTTGTGTGTTACTAGAGCACATTACACTCCTTGTCCCCATCCCTCTCTGAGTTATTCAACTGTCTGGAGTTGGCTAGTACATTTTGTCCATAGAGACCTGCTCCCTCTCACCCAGTCCATTTACCATCTGTCTACTGATTTACTGGAATGTAAAATCATTATATTCTAAGTAAGTTCAAATGATTTATGTGTTCTCACTGGTAGTCATAAATTGGGAATATATTGCTGAAATAATACCACAATTCCATTTCTTTTCTTCCTAAAACTGCAAATTTGTGTGAAAGGTTAGCTGTATGTTCCTCACTCTGATAGATAATTGAGGGATAGTTCATTATGGTACTTTCTGAGAATGTGCACTATAAAAACCAGTCTGTACATGTGTTAATTACAACCCCCATAACAACCATACCGCAGTCCCTGGGGCCAGAAATGTCAAATGGCATCTCCCACTCAAACGTCAACTTTAGCCTGGTTCATTCTCATTCATTGCACCCCTTAGGGGCAGTGTAGTAAAACTTCAATTCCACCCCCATCTTCCCAGTATTATCTGTTCCCTCCCTCTTCCTGTCAAGGTCTGTTGTTTAGCATGCTCACCACAGCCAGGATCAGTTAGTTGAGACGCTCTGAAGACCTAGTACACAGTCCCGAGATCCAGCTTGAGTTGACCGTTGATTTTGACTGCTGGTGTGAGGAATAAGTGGGCAATGATGCTACCAGTTCTGCTGCTGTTCCTGGGCCTGGTTGGGATGTCCCGCTCCTGTCAAGATCCAATCTCTGCGTACAGATTCACTGGGGCGGTCTGTAGACTGACCTACCCAGCAGCGGCGGTATGTGAGTATGGCTCTACTTTTCCCCATCTACCTATAGGTGTTTCTTCCTCACCCACAATGCTTTCTAGGTACCTTATTAAATAGTGATGGGTGTCTGTTCTGTTTGAGCTTCAGTACTAAGAAATTGTGTCTTTTGTGGCCAGTAAATGAGAAGACCACCAAGGTGATTGAGGCTGCATTCCAGCATACCAAATATCCAAGCGTTGACCGCGAGAAGTCCATTCTGTTTGTTGGAAGGGTGAAATATGGGCTTGCAAAGTGGGTGGAGCTCCCTACCTCAGAACTCAGCTGAGCTGCTGCACATCCTTTTGGTTATGTTGGCCATTTTATCCTAGTCCATTACCTCACAGTCTTTTCTCTAACCCTGCATTACTTCACAGCCTCTTCTCTAACCCTGCATTACTTCACAGCCTCTTCTCTAACCCTGCATTACTTCACAGTCTTTTCTCTAACCCTGCATTACTTCACATCCTCTTCTCTAACCCTACATTACTTCACAGCTTCTTCTCTAACCCTACATTACCTCACAGCCTCTTCTCTAACCCTGTATTAGCAAACCAACTCAAAACACATGATTGGATGAAAGCATGAATACAATTTTATCAAAACTGTAAAAAAATAAAAATAAAACTGTCAACTTTGTTACCTGCACTTTGCTGGTTTGGTATTTTCCCTTGTCAAAAAGGAACAAGCAATAATATGTTCCTCTCCTGAACTTTGCCCCCTCCCAGTCTAGAGATTCACAACCTGTCCATCGGGCGTAGTGAGTTTGAATTGAAGGCGGGTGAAGGCATTGAGATGGCCATCTCCAATGTGTCTGCTGTTTTTAGGGGAACTATCAAGTATGGATATGGCAGCTGGCTGTGAGTAACTCATCAGTCACAGTAACCAATGTGAATGACACTTAGCAGAAGGGACCTGGAGCAAGGCTTTGTTACTTTTTGTTATGATTTGTAAAATAATTGTCTGGGAGAAGTTTTTTATAACGTTACGTTTTGATTTTACCAAATGTCATGGTTAACCCCGTTTCCAGAACAGTTGGGATGTAGTGTAAAATGTAAATGAAAACAGAATGCAATGATGTGCAAATAATTTTAATCTTAAATTCAATAGAAAATATTTCGAAGACAGCATATTAAATGGGCCTGGCAGAAGTGAGGTTGGGGAGGGGTTCACCACCCTGTAAATCTGTGTAGACAAAAAGTGTAACAATTTAGTAATAACATTTCTCTCTATAAAGTTGCAAATCATTTCAGGATCTCACTATCTACTGTACATAAAACCATTACGATTCCAAAAATTTGGAAAAATCTCTTCATGGAAGGGATAAAGCCAAAACCAATATTGGATGGCCGTGATTTTCAAGCCCTCAGACGGCACTCCATAAAACATTTATATATGACAAAAGAGACCCCAAGCTGTTGAGCAGCTGAAATCCTATATCAATTAAGAATGGGAAAACATTTCACTTTCAAAACTACAGCAATTGTTCAACTCAATTCTCAAACGCTTACAGAGTATTGGTGAAAGAAAAAATTATGCAACATTGTGGTAAACATGCCCCTGTCCCAACTCGCATCAAATTCAAAATGGGTATGTATTTTTCCAAAAACATTAACATTTCTCACTTTCAACATTTGATATGTTGTCTTTGAACAATTTTCTATTAAATAAATAAAGGGATTAAAAACTCTTTGCATTTTGTTTGTACTTGCAATTTACGAAGTGTCCCTACTTCTTTGGAAACCGGTTTGTAATTTAGGTTACTTTTAAGGCTTGTATATTGACCTTCAATACCTTTGTTGTGTTGATAATGCCATGTACAATTGTCTACAGTGTCAACGTAGGACATTCCATCGATTTTGAAATTGAGTCTCAGATTGACCTTGGTATTAACCCCAAACTTTGTAAGTACCCTTTTAGTCCATTGCCTTTGTAGAATTTCTTTCACGTTCTTTCATTTTGGAATGTCGTACTTCAGTTTTGACACAAGGCATTATCTAACTTTTTGACTGTTTCAATTGCATTGATAACTGGTTTGTAATATGACTAATACATCCTGGGAGTTTGTGGTACATTGCCAAGATACCACTGTGAAAGTACTGTGTCCAGACACTTCGCAATGTATTGTGTCTAAGATCATCACTTAGTCATGGTATATTCGTTATATAAAACACCCCCTCATGCCTTGCTTAGGTATTTCCTCCCACTTACCAGTGTTCTTGTCTCAGACTGTGGAAAGGGGAAAGTTGCTGCAGACACATCAGACTGTTACCTCAACTTCCACAAGCTTCATCTCTTGTTACAGGGAGACAGAGAGTGAGTGACTGTTTACCAACACGGAATCCAGAAAAACATTTTCTGTAAAGAAATGTGTTAATTGTACTCGATAAAAAGTCATGTTTCAGTATAAAAATACCCAATGATTTATATTCGGTGTAGACCAGGCTGGCTGAAGAGGCTGTTCACAGACTTCATCACATTCACGGTAAAGCTGGTTATCAAAAGCAAGGTAAGTGACATGATGGAATTCACAGACTTTGAGCTATTTGTGACAATGTGTTGGATCGAGGACTCGCTGACAACTCAACTCTGCCCTCTAGCGTTTCAATGGGATCTCAAGTAATGAAACAACGTTATTCATAGTCTATTTCCTTAATTGCAGATATGTGAGGAGATCAATAATGTGGCAAACATACTGGCTGACTTCATACAGGAACAAGCTGGTATGGTGAAGGCCAAGATGCTCCAAGACTAACAGGGTTTATTTCATAATATCTGTCAAACATGAAAGTTGACAATTCCCATTGATTCCCGCAGAACAAATGCTTAGTGATGGCGGCATCAGTGTGAATGTTGGTGTAACTTCCTCTCCTGTCATCACATCAAATTACATTGAGTCGTATCACAAGGTATAGGGCCCATAGTTCATCATGTTTAGTATCCCTTTACATAGAACACATGCTTGGATTTTTTTTTTACTGTGAATGTTAGGGAATCTATCTCTGGGCATGTTTGTTACTGTGAATGTTAGGGAATCTATCTTTGGGCATGTTTGTTACTGTGAATGTTTGGGAATCTATCTCTGGGCATGTTTGTTCCTGGGAATGTTATAACATTTATCTCTGGGCATGGTTGTTACTGGGAATGTTAGGAAATATATATCTGGGCATGTTTGTTACTGGGAATGTTAGGAAATGTATCTCTGGGCATGTTATTTACTGGGAATGTTAGGAAATCTATTTCTGGGCATGTTTGTTTCTGGGAATGTTTGGAAATGTATCTCTGGACATGTTTTCACCTGTTGTTCTGTTGCCTTCTTCTCGATGTCCAGGGTCTGACCACATACAACGACATCACAGCTGTCATCAACACGTCTGTTTTTGACCCCAGACAGCTGTCAGAGGACCGCATGCTGTACTTCTGGCTTTCTGACGAGCTTTTCAATGGCCTGATTAAAGCTGCTCACCAAGATGGACGGTTTGCCCTCAACATCTCTGGCCTGGAGCTCAGTGTAGGTATTCAGACTAGTGGAAGTCATGAGATCTAATCCAGTTCAACAGTGTGTATAAGAGAAACTGCATTTTTTGCCAGACCACATAAGTGGAGCTGGCCTAGAAGAGCAAATGTCATTTACAGACTGACTAACTGTCTACCCCCTGTTACATTGCATAGTGGTTAGACATGCTGACTACAGATTGGGTTCAACTCCCATCACAGTCATAACACATTATGCCTAAGGGAGGGTTTGTTCAGGATCGACAGTAAGTTCTTTGGGTACAACCTTCAGTAGCTATGTTAAAGGAAGCCTAAAATAAAGCAGTTCTGGTGGATAATGGGATTTGTTCAAGCTAGACAAACACTTCCCTAGCTACATGATTCTTTTGACTTGACAAAAAAGTCACTCAGTTATCATCACTTATATTGATAAATACTGTATTAATGTAATTCACAAATGGCTAATTGGCTAATAAAAAAGCCAGAGGCAAAAGAGGATTTGTTCAAGATAAACAAAAACTTCGCTGGCTACAACCTTCAGTATCGACATCAATGGAAGCCTAAAATAAAACTGTTATTATTATATTGAGACTACTTCTGGTGAATTTTCAAAATATGTATTAGAATTTGATAAGGATAGACCAACACTTCCCTGGCTACACGATTTTCTCGTATTTTCACTTGATGAAAATGTCTGTTATCGTCTCCTATATTGATAGTTGGTTTATCAATGTCATTCACGAATGGATAATTAGCCTTTAAATCAGCCAGTGGTAAAAGCTATATTGTTCATAGATGCTATTTGGGGTGGAGGTAAACTTAATAAGGAACGTTAGTCAGTTCAGCACAATGCTTTATGTTGTCTAGTGGTTGAAGACAGTTGCATAGTGGTTAAAGACACTGTCTTGTAGGTGGGAGACCAGGGTTCAAATCCATGGTGGGCATCAATGATTCACTTTCTATTGCGGGCCGGCTGAACTAGGCTTGTCTGTTTAATTTAACCAGGAAAAAAATAAAAGAGAGATAAGAGAGATGTGGCCAAGAAGACAACCACAATCAGTAGATTACAGAATAAAACCTATAACAATACAGTACAACATGATCCAGCCTAAAGAAAGCATTTACACTCTGTAATATTTCAAATTCAGTTTTAAATGTATTTAGTGGCACTAACACATCTAGATAAAACACAGATTGTAGACTATTCCATGGCCTTGGTGCATAGTTGAACGCAGTCTTGCCCAAAACCTTAATTGTCCTGGGAACTTTGAGTCGCAACCACTGAGACCTGTCTCTGTAAGACTATGGAGACTGCATGTATACACAATAAGTAACCATAATCAATTACAGAAAGAAAAGTAGCATTTACAAGCTTCTTTCGGAGCAATAAGTGATTAGCAAGCTTTATTCCGAAAAAAATACCAATTTCAATTGAAACTGCCTGATAAGATTATTCATATTTACTTTAAAGGACAATTAAGACTACTGCAAATTGAATGCTACTGTTTCTCACTCAAAATGTTCATTTTCAACTTATTTGGAAAGGACAGAATTTTCCAGAGCTATATTCCTAGGTATTTGTTGGATGACACTTTCCATGGATGACCCCCCAAATGTGACAATGCAAATTTTCTCTGGGTGAGTATGAGCTCTGGTAAAGGTGAACTGAACAACTGAATCAAATGCCACTTATGAACAAAGTGATGTCTCAAAGTGTGTCATTTTGCACAGCTACTGCAGCAGCGTCCTGATATAAAGCTTGACTGAACCATTCTCTATGACTGCATTTAGATAGTAATCTGATTTGAACCTGAATTATCCTAATTCACTGATTCAAAATTTCTTCACAGGGGCATGCTAATCACAAATTTACATACGGTAACAATGAGTGTGCAAAGCTGTTATCAAGGCAAAGGGTGCCTACTTTGAAGAATTAAAATATGCATTTATTTTGATTTCTTTATGACTTTTTTTATTACAACATTGATTCCCTTCCGTATGTGTTATTTCATAGTTTTGTGGAAATTAGTCAAATTCAACAATTACCCTTGAATATGTGTCCAAACTTTTGATTGGCATTGTACATTTCATATAAATATTTAATATAAAAATGTTAACAATGCATTGGGCATCAAACTTTTATATAGTGGTACAAATACATTTTTTTAAAGAAGGAATTCAACACTGTGGTGATGAAGGTCTTGTACATTACACACTGAGTTATTTAACATGGTGAACTTTGTTTCAGGAACTTTTCAGGGAAGATTTGTCCAGCCCAGTGCCGGAGTTCCTAAGTCAGGTATCATGACATTCTTTACAAAGACACTACATCCAAAATCAGCTCCACAGAACAGTTGAAAACTCCAGGCCTTGGTACAAATCTAAATCAAAGTATTTCTGACTGTCTTTGTAATTCTTTCATTCCATGTATGTGTGCATTGTATCAGTTTCTGTTATCTGCGGATCCGGAGCTGAAGGTGTGGAGTGTGTCAGAACCTCACCTCTGGACGACCCCACTGGGTTCTTCTGTCAGAGCTGTGGTTGCTGTGGAGCTAACAAGCAGAGCAGAGGATATTCGAGGACTTTACTTCGAGACGGTGAGACAATTAAACACGTACATCGAATGATGACACAACATCCGACAGCCCTGTGCTGCTCCAATACGTAGCTGAATGAGGCCTTGTATTTGTCCAGGAGTTGGTTGTTATTGTGGAGGCTTCATACGCTGAGAAGAAATTGGCCCTAAACACCAGTGTGTCACAGTAAGTCCATGTGAACACCTATCCTTTTGTAAACATGTTTATAGGCCTACATGCCTGTATCTCATAGTGAGGAATTCACTTCCATAAGAAATATGGTGACTAACAGTACTAACTTTGAAGATTAAATGACAGATTGAATGACAGCTCACGAACCATTACCTGACACTGCTGCATAGACTGTATCTGTGTCAATGAAAACAACTTTGCTTTTTCCCACAAAAGAATTTCCATAGTGAAGAAATCAATGTCTACAGACACACAGCAGGTGAGAACTGAGTAGGCCTTCTGTATCATTATGAAAGAGAGCTCTGTCACTGGTATATTTCCTTTTCGTTTCTTATTTCCTTTTGCTCTCCAGGTGTTTGAAGGCCACATTGAATTTCTGAAAGCGGCCTTGGTTAAAATAGGTGTCCCTAAAGTAACATCTGGTTAGTATGGTTTTATTCACCCCCGATTGAATTACATGATGAGTGCTGTTGTGAACACAATGTTTCTCTTTCTGATACTGTTGTCTTAGAACTAGAACCAGGTTTGACTGCACTCTTGGACAAACAGGGCGTCAATCTATTTGATATTATCAGGCCTCAGGTTGTTCCTCAAGATGTAAGTATTCATATGTGTACTCTACTTTTCCTTCAGTAACTCTAAAATGTGAATACTCATTCTATATGTAACTAAATACTTGGTATACATTGCTAATACTCATTGTAATCTCTGAACACACCGACAACTATACAGCAAATAATTTTTTACCCATAATACAATACTCCTTATAACCCGGCTCTCTACCTCTAGGGTTTTGTGATTATCCAGACAGACTTTGGCTTTCCTCATCATCTGCTTGTGGAATTCCTCCGTAAGACTCTGGAGTGATGGTGATATTCAATGGGTGGTCGTGCGATACCTTGATAAAAAAGAACAATGATTTGTATTTGTATACAGTAACTAATGAGTTGAATGTTACCATGGTAGTAGGGTATTCCCACTTATGCCTTGTAATTAGATCTGCCATGACTGTCAGTTGGCACAGAACAGGTAAAACCAGTTCCTCACTGTTTTACTACCAGCTTTTCCTTGGCCCTCTGCAAACACAATCATACTAATGAAGATGGTTTCAAGAAAGGAAAGTTAAAATATTAACTAACTTGTTTTGTCTTGGCATGTCCCAACAAAATTTGCAAAAGTATTAAACAATTAATGGTCTGTAAATTGTCATAGTGTGTGGTGTGGATTTACTCAATGACAAGGGGGATGTTCATGCCAATGCAGATTGTGAACCTAAATGTCTAACTGATTCCAGTGGGAACAATACATAGAAAGACCATTTGGGTTGGGTGTAGGGGCTGCTGTCTTGTCTTCTTGTCTTAGGGATTTTAGCTGCTGTCTTGTCTTCAAGAAATGTTCCTATCTGTAGAGTTTGTCAGGATTCATATATCAACGATATACAGTACATTTGGAAAGTATTTAGACCCCTTAACATACTCCCAGTTTTTTTGTTTTATCAATCTATATACATCAACATTGTAGTCTATTGAATAATCAAAATTCTGCTAAATGTGAGGTTTATCAATATGAACATATGCCATTGTACCAAACTAAAAGTTCCTGCAAGTACCCCTAACAAAAAGGGACAACAATTATAGTCTTGATTTCGACGTATGCAAATACTTTTGTTTAAACAGTACAGCCTAATATTTTTTACCTGCTTAATCAGATTTATTCAGGAAGCATTCAACACAGCATAGCTAGCCTTCCCCCCCCCAATGTATTCAGTTCATTATTTAAAATGTTATGTCAAATTGTCATTTTTAAGTTAAATGAGGGTGTGCATTTAGGTAAACATCTTCATGACAGCATTATTCAAACATGGATTTAGGGAACACTTCTACAAAAAATTTAATATTGTTTGTATTGAGTGCAAATACGAAACTAATGATGTTATGATATAAGGGAGAGTTGGATTTTTACTGTAATGAATGGGGATGGTCAGACTACATCTCAATAAAATATATGCAACACCCTTCCCAGAGTAAAACCCAAAATATCCACTTGACCTTCCCCTTGTTGTTTGTAGAAATTTGCAACACCGTCCACGTCTACATATCACTACCAAAGCAAACATTTGGAAGTAGGCCTACCTTGTGAAACCAACGTCAAAGTGCTCCTGCTAACAGATTAACTTTCTCCACCAGCCCTAAACTGTGATCCTCTGCTACACAACACACTGGACTGCCTATCTTGATCAATCATTCACATTTAATTTACAAAACCCTTTATACATCAGAAGTAGTTACAAAGTTGTTATTAACTGGTTAGTCCATCTAAAATCTAAAGGAGCAAACAAAGGCAAGAACCTGATGAATAGTGGCTAGAAAATACTCTAGAAGAAAAAACAAAACCTAGATTGGAACTAGACAATGAAGGGAGGTCAGTCCTCTTCTGGCTGTGCCTGGTGAAGACAATAAGAGTCCAAGACCTTTGAAAAGAGTGCTGAAATCCCCCCCCCCCCCCCAACAAACACAAACACACATACACACACACACACGCACACACACACACAGCACCGAGGTAAACTAAGGTCAAGTATGTTCCCAAACCTAAATCGAAAGTAAAAGCATATTTTGTGATCTTGTAAGTTTCACTTTTTATATTGCTTTTTGGGGATGCGACCGCTAAAGCCATTTGGTAAGTTGCGCCTTAATTACGAATATTACTTTTCTTCAAATGCAATTTGCTTTTGGTGTAGATGTGCTCTAGGGCTATACATTACGCCGTAGAAATTCAAAAAACGCGCGCCTGCAGCGCTGTTTTGAGACTCGCGTGTCATGTCCATGCCCCAATGCTATAAACTACGCACTTTAGCTGTATTTACACCGAGAAATAACCTGAGACCAAGGTCTCTTTTCCCGCTAAGCCTTGAATTAAAATAATAATAACACATGCAAACTGGAAATAAAACATCCAGTCTTGAGAGCGTATTTGAAAACATTTGAAAGTTATTCTTCCAACATAATTTCTCTGTTAGAGAGTCTGGACGTTTTTTGCATGACTGCCTTAGCTATATAAAAATTTCAATAAATGTCTGACCCTTCGAAATGTCAGTGACATCCAAACAGCTGAAGTATATAGACAGTGATGTGATAGAGCAGCCTGGTCTCACAGCCCATCAGCGAAAGTTTGCACCTGTGATAAAACGCAATGCCGAATGGTAGACAGCATCCAGAAATTTAAGGCACTCATTAAGTGTATCACCATAATCTAGCAGGGACATAAAAGTAGCTGGGACAATATCCCAGCATTATGCTGACGTGAAAGACGTGTTTTGTTTCTTTTTAACTAGTAATCTACGGTCCATAGCTGATTTTTGTAACACTTGGAAATCAGACTGCAGTACTTCTACATCTCCTTCAAGAGATGGAGCCGTAGCCTGTAGCACTGTCTTTAGCATAAAAATGTTTTTTTTAAGCAGTTACAGATTTAATTAATATGTAGAGTGAACAATATAGTTGCAAAACTGGAACACTGTGGAACTCCTTGGTGGACTACATGAAATGTACATTTATTTCCATCAGCTTCAATACCCTGTGTACTGTCATTAAGGTAATTTTCAAACCAGATGTGAGTGTCCTTGGCTAGGACCAATGAAGACACCTTTTTCAGTAGTATTGAGTGATGCAGGTCGACTGTATAGAATGCCTTTGACAGGTCATCATACAGCGCAACACAGCTTAAATGGAGATAAGACATTTACTGTACTGCTGTAATTGTATACAAATCTGTATGTGTTCAAATGTTTCCATTAATCCAAACCTTTCTGCTTAAAAAGCAGTGGATTATGTTAATAAAGATGTATTGAAACTGGCCACACACAGTGGACCAGTTTTGCAGGCACAGATTATGCCTAGTCAAGGACTAAAACCTCCATTTACTTTGTTTTATTAGTCCTAGACTAGGTTAAATCTGTGTCTGCAAAACACACTGTGTTTTATTGCAACCTACAGTATAGACAGTCCTTGACTTGGAATTAAATAAATGACACAGCCCTTAGTTTAGTTCAATATGCAAACAATGTCAGTCCACAACTTACCACAATAACAGTCTGCATCTAAATGTATCCCATGTAAATCTCAATAGATGGTTGCTGGTCTATGATGCCATAGATCTACCATCTCATATTGATTTCTTGATTGACACATGAAAAACATATCAGCCCCTCTAATCTGGAGAGCTGCAGGATGTGCAGGCATTTAACCCACTGAATCACACCTAAGCAGTTCAAGGTATTGTCCTTTGATGTCTAGGCTGAAATATGGTTAGAATGGCGTTCAGGTGGGTATTTGAAAACATTTGATTTACTGAAAGATGGTTAGTCACAACCAAATACTTGTGTCTCTAGTAAATGATTCTTAAATTCAACCAAGTGCATAAGGTTGGCTTAACAGGCAATGGCTTAAGGTACTCATGGTGGCTAGAGATGTGTTATCCAGAAACATTAATCAGGGGACATTTGTAATTCATGCAGAGCACAGACATTATTTGTTCATTCCACTATTAGAAAATGCTTTGGTAGAAACATGAATGCTTAGCATAGAATAGCAAAAACATTAAACAATGATAACAAAGGGTTAGTAGGTGGATTCACGCACACCTCCGAACCAGCTGAAGAGCTACGGGAGACATGTCTTTAACCACTATGCTACTTAAACAGCATGTGTGGGTACATGTGATACTTGTGTAGAGATGTGGTGTCTGTTTATTTGGATTGTCAAACCAATTTGTCAAAATTCCATGGTTCCCTAAATTAGTTATCATCCAAACCAACAACAGGTTTAAAAGTATCGTTACACTACATTCAACATGTTATCTTAGAAAGAAATTCATGTAGATGGGTAGCTAGCAATACAGTACCTATAATAAAAACAATGCCTCAAATCACTCTCTGGCTGGTTTGTTTCTTTAGAAAACCATGTGAACTACGCCATGTTAACTATGCAATGAAAATCGAAAAAGAGAGCACTATGAACAAATCCTAACGCCTAATTTGTTTGGTCTGTGGCAAGGGTAAAACCCCGGGCACCAACATAACAGTCTGCATATCTAACCACTACACTATGTTGGGGACGGCTAACTAATCGCTAAACAGTACCTATAATGAAATCAATGACTCCAATCACTCCATAGCTGGTTCGTAGCTTTAGAAAACAGATAGACAATTGAATAAATAACCACTACGCCATGTGAACTATGCAATGTAAATAAAAAACGAGAGCAATATGTTCATCACCGGTACAGTTTGTCCATCTCAATATAAAACAAAGTCCTAGTCTATCCTGAGCAAATCCTAATGCCTAATTGGTTTGATCCATGGCGAGGATGGAACCCTGGTCACTTGCATAACAGTCCGCGTCTCCATACACAATGTTATTTAACAATAGTTACGCACGGGTAGTCGAGCTCTAACTATGGAAGGCTCGGAGTCTCAGAACTTGACGTATTCCTGACATTATCCCTATTTAAACTTTCTCGTCTGTCTATATATATTATTTAACTCATAGTCTCCTTATATTTCCTTCAGACACTCGCAGTACAATCCTTCCCTGAACTACACTGAATTAGCTAGTATGCACTTTTCCTTAGGTAAGGAAATCACTTTTGTCCTGTCTGTGTTCGGAAACATAAGTTCAGACATATTTCATTCGTCACTGTGACCAATCATTGACGTGTTTAATTTAGTTCCATGGTAAAGTACGTACTATTTTATATATAATAAGCTAGTTTGCCAGTATTGGAACAGACTGGGACCTACCTTGTCATAATATTGTGTCTCAACATTACATTTTGTTGCACATTAACATCATGCCAAGTTTTTGTATTTTGCTAAACAACATAAAGCATTGTGTTAAACTGACTAACATTTCTTATGAAGTTTACTTCTACCACAAATAGCATCTATGAACTATATGGCTTTTGCCACTGGCCATTTTAAAAGCTTATATACCAGTAATACTAGAATCTTACTGCTTGGAATAATCATGAGAATTGAGCAATTGCTAGTGAGACTGAAGATAAACTTTACACTGACAAAGCTATTTCATTTCAGGGCACAACAACGTTTGTAACAATCAATATTTGTATTACTAATCTTCTTGTCTTCAGAGACAGATGTTCTTCACTGGGGTTCCCCAATTAGTATCTGTGGGAGAGGTACAGGTTCAGTAGGACTAGCGTAGTTTACCCATGCAGTCTGCTGGAACCACACATAATGAACCACACTCAACGTAGCCAAGCCTTGACCACTGTTCAGTCTGTCAGCATAGCTCTGTGTTTTTTGCATGGGTGAAATTTTTTAACAGTTTTGGTGATGCAGAAGGTCTTGCGAAGGCAACTGCAAGCCAGCAAAAAGGTATGTTTTGGGGAAAATTATGATTTGTCCCCCCTAATATATGAATGTAATAATAACTATGTAATTTCAATAATATTAATTAGATGCAATGAAAGCACTTGTGCTGAACATAGAAACTTAATAACGGTTAAACATTTTAAAAAATTGCCACACCCCCGCCCTTTGCCTCAGTGGTTTGATCCACTGCCCACCAGCCATCAGCAGTGGCACAGCGTGCAAGTACAGTGCATAGGTGGGAGTCTGGCAGTGTGCCGTTGACTTTCAGTAAGTAGGTCAAACAAAGAATATGTTTGACATTTCTTTACATATACCACTCGATACAATGGAACAGTTCTAACCGTCACCAGCCTTCATTTTCTCTGAATTGAATTATAAGTCACGTATATTAGCTAATGGTTAGCTGATGTTTGCTAGCAAGCTACAGTGACATCAACCAGTTTTGCAGCTGTTTAAATTCAAATCAAGGAGAGAAGATTGCAGTGCAATTTATGTAGTGTTCCTTAGTCGGCAAGATGACAGTGTTCGTGTCTACTGCCTGAAAGACATGTAGCTAACGTGAGACTAATCCAGTAAAATGGTTTTATGTTGGTGGAGTTCACACACAATAGCTGAATTTGTTGAGCTACAGTAGCAAGCAAACCGATGATTCAAACTGAAACAGTATTACAGCACTACTTTTGGTGTCCCCCTCAAAAAGTGCTCTTGAGAAAATTTGATGTAACTGTCCCCTCCAAACTTGATATCAGATTTTCGCCCCTGAAATAAGGCGATGGTTATCAAAGGACACAAGTATCTTTACGCTTATGCAGGGTTAGGGTTATGCAGCAGGTGCACATAAGTGGTTTTCAAAACTTCAGGGACAACCCTTGTAATTGATGTTAGATTAAATAGATATTGGTTTCAGAGATGCAGCACTGCAGCCCAATAGGCCTGTATCTAGCATATCAGCTCCTGTGTTTATTTTTGTGTCTATAACTAGCAATCAAGGACCTCTTTTTCAGTGAACAGACTCCGCAAAAGCACTTAAACTGTTACTCCATAAAAAACTTGAGTTTCATGTAACGCTCTGCCATTCATTCATTGTTCAGTTGGGTTGTTGATTTTTTCAGAATGATCACATCCTGGAATAAAGTGGCAATTTAAGGCATCAGCAATTTCATTTTGATCAGTAATAGTTTCTGAGTCTTATGAAGTTTTTCAGTTTTTACTGAATTTGGAATCACATCCCTGCTTATCTGCATGTCCCGTATAAAGTGAAATACTGTAGTGCTTGTTCAGCCTCTGGTAGAGCTGAAATCCAGTCAAGATCAATTTAGGAGAGGTCTTGAAAAAGATCTTGTTCACTATAAGTAATAATATTTGTTTTTGTGATAAAATGTGGTTTGGCCTTCAGAATTCACATATCTTTTATGCATAAAATCGGTTAGTGGTTGTTGACATCCAGCAGAATACACTGCTTGCCATATATATTCTAGAATGTTTGTTAATATATAATAAATCAATGTAGACTTTATAGGCTCCTTTAAATTTGGCTGAGTTGGCTTGGTAATAAGCTAAGTTTTGTTTGGGCCAACAAAGAACTCACACACCTTATTCAAATGTTGCCCAACCACTTACACACTTGATTCACATAATCAACATGTCATCAAGTTTTGAATTTGGATGAGGTGTGTGAATGCTAGGGCAAAAACATGCAGGTGTACCTGTTGAGGTCCCTTGGACCAGGATTGGGAAACAATACCATCATGCTTTCTGCTTCCCATGATTCCCGGTATATCGGATAAAATCACCAATGATAATCACCTAAATTGAAAAAATGTGGCCAATAGCATATGTTTCTTGACAGATGGTGGGTAATTCACTCCAAACAACTGTAATATTATACATTTTTCCTAATTTAATACTTTGGTATTTAAAATTCCACATGAATACAGATTAATTAAGAATAGAGACTGAAACTTGATTTTTAAACAGCCATGCTTCCACTCAAAAGGCTTTCTACCATTACATTGCAATATCTACCCCATGTGCTTTTTTAGATGATCACATTTCAGATAAAATATATATTCCTGGATTAAAATTGAGATTAAAATGTTTGAATAAAATAAATAAATTTGACAACTTACTCTGTATATTCAGGTGTACTCTGTACATTTAAGTGTAACAACCCAAGACCCTTGTGTTTTTTAATGTTTTTGGATTGTCAACATTTCTTAAGATACTTGTGTTACTCAATTCTATGGGGACAAGATTACTACTTACTAAACTTTATCTATGCAACCGTGTAGTAATACGATAATTAGATATAATGCTTAAAGCACAGGTTGAGCTGACATAATTGTCTGTTCAAAACAAGGTTGCGTCATTTACATAATCCCTCTCATCTAAAGCGGAGGGACATCAATCCCTCCGCTGGAGATGTTGGGGGAACCCCACACCATCTCCATGTTACTCATCTAGTTATGAGAAAGGACTGTGTCAGTTCAGGAGTTAAAATTGCTTTGCATAGTCGTCATTAATCGCAAATTTGTTACAATTGCTTTGCATAGTCGTCATTAATCGCATATTTGTTAGAATAAGTACATGTTTTATACAAAAACACATAACCTATACTAATGTATTTCATTTGTAAAACGTAATGGTTAGCAAAATTAGGCACATTGAGAATAACACACATTTAATCCCACATCGTTTTTTCATATTGAACACTGTTTTCGAAACTTTTAGGCAAGAGGTTTAGTATTATTTGCAACTAAAACAAATATTGAATAACTATTTGAGTTATAATCGATTGCAATTATAATCATGTTCTACTGATGTTTTAA
The DNA here is from genome assembly GCA_016801105.1 of Esox niger. Taxonomy (NCBI): domain Eukaryota; kingdom Metazoa; phylum Chordata; class Actinopteri; order Esociformes; family Esocidae; genus Esox; species Esox niger. The sequence goes on from JACXGJ010004987.1 coordinate 17,373, forward strand.
TTAATCTAATGTAAAAATGTGGCATATGCTGGGCAGATGGCTATGGAAGATGTTGGAGCAGAAGATGTCCGAAATGTATTGACACAGGAACGCTATGAGCTAATAGACATTCTGAGCAATCAAGAGGATGACATTTTCAACAGACTATTTGGAATAATGGAGAGAACAGTGCACGAGCAGCTTCTGCGCCTTGCTAGCAAAAAAGAGCGAATCACGGGGTTGTTGGATTACTTCACGGTTGCCGACCCAGCCATCTGCCGACTATTTTTACAAATAGTCTGCATGTACTACGATATGCCAATGCGTCTGGAATCACGACTAATGTCTGTGGCTGGACCTGTGACTTGTAAGTAATAGCCCCGAGATAATTCAGTAACTCAGTGGATTAAATTGGACTGCTTTTTGGATGTTTAATTTGTTTGATCATCAGGTGATCCCTGGCCTATACCAGAACGTGAACTCCCATCCCACTTTCATCAAGGTAATTTAGCAACCATCTCTTTTTAGTGTAGCTGTTCAGTCCGTGAGGATTTTCATTGTTTTATTTTAGAGGAGGATTATAAAGCTGATGTTCATGCAGAAAACATAGAAAATATCAACATTTATATAAAAGTAGACGGTTACAGCTGAAAAAACAGTACGCATACAATCTAGTGAGAAAAATATCTTATATGTATTGCGGCTATTTTGCTTTTCTGGGACTTCCTCTATATATTGTCCTTTTGTTTCCTTCTCAGATGGGATGGAAAGCAACAGTCATACCCAGGTTGATGAGTATAAGCCATCTCAACAGAGCTGTGTAAAACGCCCACGAATGGGTAAAAACATTTATCTAAGTGACCAAGTTTGTCTCAATAATCTTAATGCCTCGATAAAATTTGACATAGGGTTTGAATTTGAAAAGACTTACAAACTATGTGAACTACCTTTATTATTTGAAATGAGGTAGCACTTTCTGATAAGGGTACACAACTACGATTAACGAATACAGTAGTTAACGTGAACGAATGATGAACAATGACATGAACAAACAATTAATAATGATAACCTCTACTTTATTCATGATTTACAAATGCATTAACTAACAGTGTTTAGTGTAATTTGTTCATGTCGACACAGGACATAAACTCATGTCGTTTTTGGCGGGAGCACACAATTTGTAGGCTACTGTAATTGTTAATGTTAATGCAGGACAAGCATTCATACCCATGTTGAATACAAAATGCCATGATGGGGGTGCCTTCCTTGGAAAAAAAACCCGAAATTGTTACAGTCAGGGACGCGGACAGGAATCCCAGCGCCCGAGACAGTATTTAACATTTAGGACCCAAACCAGGGGCCAAATGTTTTATAAATAGCAATGATGTTACTGGTCATAAAACAGATCATAACGATTTATTGTTTAATAGCTAGGTAGTACCAAGATTGACTGACTAATAAATCATTTTATTTAAGCCAACCAAAAGGTATTTTACACAGGAGTACAATATTACTGCTGTATAAGAACTTAATGAAAAGTCTGATGTAAAAAGGCCTTTTTTTTTTGACTGTTTAATGTGAATGTTTATTTCTTTGCGTAGGATGTGCCTGTTTACACCTCTACTGAAAATACATTACTCATTTCTTCCTTCATGATGTCCATGTTTCCAGAGTGATGGTTTTATAAATTGTCTTTATAGCCTACACATAGTTAATCCTGTCATTCTTGATGGGAGGATGATGTGCCTAAACAAACCATTTGTTCATACTCTTTTGGTCCATTGACTAATCATTGAGCTGGAATAAAGCATTAATAAAGGATAACTCACTACTGGGTAATTATTTTGAGTCCCTTAAAGAAAAGTGAAGAATTATCCTACCTTAAAAATCACTAACTAATGACACATTGGTAGCTCTACAGCCTTAATAATTGATATCTCACCATTAGTTAATTAGTTTCTGTCCAATTAGCTGATAAAATATCATATATTAATAATCACTAACTAACGACATAAGTTCTTGTTCTGTTTCAACATGAACAAATGACACTACACTTTGTTTGCTAATGCATTTGTAAATCATTAATATAGTAGGGGTTATCATTATTAACCGTTTGTTCATGTCATTGTTCATCATTCGTTCATGTTAACTACTGTATTTGTTCATGGTAGTTCATATACCCTTAAAAGAAAGTGTTTTCCGGAACAAGTAATTCCACTTTGTGAATGTTTTTTAATTGTTTCAAATTAGTACGAAGTCAAAAAATATATTTAACAAACTAAGTAATAACAAATCTCAAAATGTCTTCTAGTCAAGTAGATTTTCAGGTTGGGAGTTGGTTGTGTTTTCTTTTATTAGATTTTCTTGTGTGCCCAGATCATATGGAAAGCTACAAGGCTTCTGTGAGGTCATTTTTACTGCAGAGGTGGGAGAAGGTGAGGCAAGGTGTAGTAAAGGAGGTTCGTCTGGAAGAGGCATGGGTCAGTCTGCGCCACAGAAATCCTTTTAGACCCAGAGACAAGGCTGAAAGAGGTCCCAGTCCCTCAGAGCTTCAGGAGAGGGGCGAGGATGGGGCGGTGGAGGACAAGGTGACGGTTGAATCTCTCCTGGATTCAGCGGCTCAGATCACGCTGCTGTTGGGCCAGGCTGGCTCAGGGAAGACACTGCTGATGTACTGTCTAGGGCAGCGCTGGGCTCAGGGTGCCTTCCCCTCCTTTCAACTACTGTTCCTGCTAGAGTTCCGCCAGCTCAATCTTATAGTGCGTCCACTGTCTCTGAAAGAGCTACTCTTTCGCTGCTTTCTTCCACCCGAGGAGGGTGAGGAGGGTGTCGCTGTGTATGATTTTATTCTCCACAACCCTGAGAAAATATGCTTGATCTTCGATGGTTACGATGAGTTTCACACAAAAATTACCCACTTGGAGACAACGAGCCGCTCCTTCGACCCGCTGTGCCCCATCCCCATGGCAGAGTTGATTGCTGGGCTGTGTAGTGGCAGGATCCTCCCAGGATGCACCCTGTTGATCACATGCCGGCCTCGGGATGTGACAGACCTGGAGACATTGGTTGACAGCATGCGCATTGGGTGGCTGCTTGGCTTCAACCGAAGCAGTGTGAAAGAATATGCTGACCAGTATTTTCAGGACAAGGGTGACGATCTGAAGGAGAAGGCTGTGGGTCACCTCCTGTCCAGCCACCAGCTCCTCAACATGTCTTACCTGCCTGCTCTCTGTCATATCTGCTGTGTATGTTTGGAGCACATGTTCTCCAGTGGCATGTCCCAGACAAAGGCTTTGCCAACCACCCTCACCCAGGTCTACATCCAGATCCTCTGTGCCTTCCTGAGCCAATGCCCAGGGAGTGTCCCACCCATGCTGGAGACACACTGGGCAGAGGTGACACAGCTGAGCCAACTGGCCATGAGGGGCCTGGAGGACAGCCGGATTGTGTTTCTCTCTGAAGAGGTTCCATTGGACTTGCTGGATTTTGCCACCAAGGCTGGTCTTCTCTCGCTGGTGGACCTGACCCATGAGAATGGGTCTAAAGGCCAGGGCTATGTCTTCATGCACCTCACCATGCAAGAGTTTCTGGGTGCGCTACACATCATGACCAGCAAGGACATCACAGAGGCCCTGCTCAGGAAGAAGTTCAACCTCAAATCCCGCTGGACCACAAAGTCAGACCCAAAGACTGTGTTCACTGACTCCCTACACCTGTATTTGTGTGGGTTTGCTGCCCCAGCCTGCTCTTCCTACTTACTCCAACTTGTTAAGGGAGTGGGGGCCGCAGGGTGGGTGAACAAACGTCAGGCACTAGTCCTCAAATTACTCCGGAGCCTGGCACTGAGCCCCACCCTGACCGGGCCAAAGTTAGTGGAGCTATGCCGCTGTGTCCAGGAGACTCAGGATGCTCAGCTGGCCAGGGAGGTGGTGGGTTCCCGACCCTGCTTTGAGCTACGGAACATCACGTTAAACCCTGTGGATCTGGATGCTGTGGCTTTTGTTGTGTCATCGGCTGGAATAGGCTGTGGGCTGGACTTCGGAGCCTGTTCTATGGAACTAGAATGTCTTGAAATTCTACCCAGCTGCCAGCACATCGACTACCTAATGTGAGTTTGCTGCTTAATTATGAACTGTATAGTAAACAAGAAAAACCCTGCATAAAACAATGTTTTATTTTTCTCCTCTTAATCTGTTTTCAGTTTTCGTAGCCGCAAGTATGATGATAAATTTGCAGATAAGCTATCATGCATCCTTCCCAGACTTCCAGCCATGGAAAGATTTGAGTGAGTTCAATTAGTTGTTTTTTAATGTATCAACTTTCAAAATGTTTATTTGTGGATGTGTATGCAATTGCAAAATATCCAATATTGATGGGAAAATCCTACTGTTCCTCCCCAGATTTATTTGTGGTAACCTTACTGATGTGGGAGCTGCCAAACTTGCTAAAGCCCTGAGAAGATGTCCTCAGATCAAAGAGCTCAAGTAAAGAATTATTTAATTACCTTAACAACCAAAGAATATTACCACCCCTTCAAGGTTATGAACCCTTGTATGCAGTGTTTCCCAAACTAGGGGTTGCATGTAAATAAGCTTTATAATTTTTTAAAATTATAATTATTCTAGTTTCGTATATATAATGTAACGCCACCTCTAGTGGCAGGAAAATGGGGTTCTATTCAACAGTGATCAGTACCTACAAATGTGGTTCTAGCATTTTATTGGCTTAAGTTATGCAAAATACATAATTATAATTACATAATTATACATCATTATTAATAGTGCTATTAATAATTATAAGCCCATTTCTGGTAGATATTCCTCAGAAACATGTTTCTTCTGTTTCATTACACCAGAGTGGACCAGATTTGGCAGTAAATTACATGTAGAGATAAACTATGGAGTCAAATTGAGCTAAAATGTATTGACTGTAACAAAAGTAAAAAGGAACTTAATTAAAAAAATATATAAATAAAAGCAAGGTTAACAAAAAATCTTTCATTGAATAAAAAACGATTTAATAGCATTAACAAGTTTATTCAAAGGTGGTAATAGTGTAGGCTTAACTCAATGAACTTGGTTTTGAGAAAAGATGCCTTGAACAATGGTGGGAAACAATTGTATAAAGGGATTTTTTTTAATTGTTTGACAGTTTCAGTGACAACAGCCTGACAGACAGAGGAGTCAGGGAAATTGCAGACATCTTTCCAGTATTGCCCTGTCTTACTTCGGTCTTGTGAGTCTAGTGTTTCCTATATTTTATCATTTAAGTAGCATCTGTGCCAACTGTTTATATTGCATGTGTATCTGAATTTGACATATGAGCAAGTTTGTACTTTACTTTACAGTTTGGGAAGAAATGACTTAGCTCTGGAGAGTATCTTTACGCTCTTAGAGAAAATGATTTCCTGTGCCTCGAGCCAGAGTCTGTATGTTGAGTAAGTTCTGACAATTGACAATTCCTGTTTAGAAACTGAATCCCCAACTGTAATTACACAAACCTGATCTGAAAAAGAAGCATATACTGATTATTATATAAACAGTTTTTCTCTCTCTTTGCAGTGGCGTGAAGGACATCAATGCCCTGTTTTTACCAAGCTCAGACTTAAAATGGTAAGAATAATTTAAACTGAATTATTTGCATTTTTATTTGAATCTCGTCTTGGCATGTTATGCTTTAATGGACAGGAAAGCCCTAGGTTGGACTCTAACACATACTGTACCACAGCAATATGCCTACATTGGAGGCAACATCCAAAACCACTGCCTCCAATGTAGGCATATTGCTGTGGTACAGTATGTGTTAGAGTCCAACAAGCACATGAAAGTGCTCACGGAATGTTGCGATAATGTTTCTTTTGAAAAAAAAAATCTGTGCTTCATTAATGGGAATATACTAAACTATATCAACCAATGTCTTTCTATTTTTCACTTTCTCTTAAGTTTTAAAACCGGCCTGACTGTCAGGTAAAAAGCTCAGTTTTCTTACATATCGATTAAAAACGGACTAAACTGACACAAAATGTGATTTTAAATATAGCCTCTAAATGCATTGCTGTTGTCTTCCCTTTACATTATGTCATTCAGGCTGTTGAACTGCAGATTCACTGCTGACCAGATGAACACACTCTGTCAGTTGTTATCAAGATGTCCTGTCCTCTCTGAATTGGAGTAAGTGAACATATACCCAAGAAAAATGTCCTTAAACAAATCTAATCAGACAGCGGCAAAATACATACACTTTTTGTGTTGATAAGTGGCAAAATCTTGATAGGTTTATAAGTGGCAAATAAAATCTATTTTGGTTTCATGTTGTAACACAATAAAACATGGGAAAGTCCAAGGGGGGTGAATACTTCCGAGGGCCATTGTATGTTGTTTTACTTTTGTTATGTCTGCAGTCTGTCAGGAAGCCATATGAAAGCTGACACTCTCAATGCCCTGACAGACTCTCTACACAAGTTGAACATCTCCAAACATATTCTGTAAGACAGCTAATTTTTTTCATGTGCTATACTTTTATTAGGTAATGATCTTGTGCCAGTCCCATACCATGTTTGAGCCTATTCATGTAGCCTAATACACATTTGGGTGTGTCTTGACAGTTTGAATGGTATCGCTAAATCTGTTGAAGAGCTGATGGTTCTGACCAATTTCCTGTCAATATGTCCTGATGTGGTTCGAGTTAATATAAGGTACTGTGTGTTCTGCATAACATTTTGTAAATATTGTATGTATGCATTTCCAATCTCGGTTTATTTTGAGGTATGATTAAATTGCCAATTTTTCCAAATGCAGACTCCAAGACCCTGTGGATGTCTCCATACATTTCACTGGGAGCATAGAGAATAAAAATACTTCGAAGAAACTGTTGTATGTACACTATTTTCAGTTGTGTGTATGTATTATTTATAAGTAGTATAAAGGCTATAAAATAACTTTATAATCTTTTCATCGTCTTTTGACATGATCCCTTTGGAGTGCAGTCTTATTGGCTGTGGTCTTCGCTCTGCACACTTGAACATTCTGTGTAAGAATTTGGAAAACTGCTCTTCGCTGACATTTCTGGAGTAAGTTTTCTCAGTGAATCTTGTGAAAAGGGAAATAACATTTTTTAAGTTTCATCAAATTTGGATTGTGAAATATATCTTTTGTATATGGGTTTTGTATTTCAGCATTTCCAAAAATGCTCTGGGAAACAAAGGTCTGAAGAAGTTACTAGAACTCTTACCTAATCTTGGCACCATCCAGCAAATCAAGTAAGTATTGTTTAGCCATTCTGTTTACAAAATGTTTGTGTTCTTTTATTTTTATGTAGAAAAAGTACTTATACTTCTGGCCATCAAATCACTGCTTTTCTTTAGTGCCAGTGACAATGCAGTCAACATGGAAGGGGTGATGTTTCTTGCTAGCAAACTTGCCTCACACAGGAACATGAGCGAAGTGAATATCAGGTATTCACATAATCTATTTCCATCCATCTATCCATCCAGCTATCCATGCATCCAGCAATATGTCTCAAGTTCCTTTTTTTTTTTTACAATTAACTATTCCATTTTACATGTATCAGTCATGGGGGGAAGAAGAAGCTTTTCCTAATATTCAAGTCCAGTAAAAGGTAATGTTGCCTCTAATTTTCAGGATAAATATCAGTTCCAAGTTAAAGTTTAAAAGGTTATTCATAAATGCACCGAATAACACAGTGTCATAATGAAATTCTCGTTAAATGTAAGAATTAAGAAATATGTAAAGCAAAAATATCGCAAAAAGTATATATATACAAATGGCAATAATATACATAACAATATAAACTAGCAGGAATTTTAAGAAGGGTAGGATTGGGAATATGAACAATATGGTTAGAAGTACTAAATATACTAAGTACCATATATACAATAGGTACAATATGAGTGTAATAGGCCTATGAATGGTACATAGAAAATGATACTCTAATGTTCATTGAATGCATATGCACATACATCAGAGCATCTGGAATGTTCTTGTGTCATCAGTATGACCATAGATCAGTATTGCTGGTTGAGGAGCCTTATGGCTTGAGGGATAATCTTTTTTCTGAATCTGGAAATACGTCCCCTGATGCTCCGGTAGCATCTACCAGACGGCAGCAGTGTGTTCTGGGTGGCTGTAAATTCTGTATGTTGGAGGTATGTTAGATGGTCCATTCTGAAAAGCTCACCGGATCACTGTTATTCCAGATTACAATCAGAAACCCTTCAGGCCTCACCAGATAAGGACCACTATCAGAAACTCAGGTAGATTCTTCAAAAAATATTTTTTACATTTCTTTTTTCTTTTTAATGTCTCGTTTGCTTGTAATAGACATCCAGACATGTTTTTGTTTGCAGCCTAACACACAGCAGTATCCAGCCCAGTGACATGGCAAAGCTGTGTGAAAGACTAGTATGGTGTCCTGGCCCCCTGGTGCTGGAGTGAGTCATCATGTAATGTATCGCTACTGTGTGTCTGTGTTGGTCCCGGGCCTGCCAGGTTTACTGGTATACACTAGCAGAGTATCTGGTACACTATCTGTGTTCTACTGCCCTAGTTTTTTTCTCAAGGATGGTGTTCTCTTATTTGATCTCCTGCCTGTTTTCTGGTGTCTCAGTTTCTCCCATGGATCCCTGAGAGATAATGCCATTGAAAGTCTGTTGAGGATCCTGCCTAATATGAGATCTCTTCAGCTGCTCAAGTGAGAATAATTCAGGCTGATCCATCATGATCATTTCAGGTGGCCATTTCTGAGCTGAACCTAAGGTTACATTTAAATTATATACAATTTTTATGGTTTTCTGCTACTTCTCTCCTGCCTTGCTAAGTATGAGCCATGTCCAGATGTCCACAAATGGAGCGTTGCTATTGGTCAGATCGCTGATTGACTGCCAGCATGTCAGAGCTGTGCAACTCAGGTGTGTCTGCCTTAGAATGTGGTTCATGCATTTGGTTTTATATGTATGAACTGAGTCAATTTAAACATTTTTTTCTTTTAAGGCCCCAAGGAGAAGCCTTCATCAAGTTTGCCAACGTGAAAACAGAACAAGCAACTTGCAGGTAAATGTAATTTCTCTGCAGATACTGTTCACCTTCATGGAAATCTTACCTGTAATATTAACGTTTCTGCACGGCCTTGCCTACCTTCCCTGCAGACTGACTCAGTACACACTGACACTTATGGATGTGGAGAAACTCTCTGGGATCCTGGAGCAGTGTCCTTGTCTGTCAGACCTGGAGTGAGTGTTTGTGTCACCACCCCAGTCTTTGGGACACACCACCCACATATGAGAATATGTTTGTTTTTTTTATTATGATTTTCCAATTCCTGCATTGTATTCGGAGAAATACATGACACTACTGGTATATTCCTACGTCTCAACCAATGTTAAAAGAGTTTTCCCTTGCGGGAAATGTGCTCGTCTTTTGACAAGTTTTCAACCAACCTTTCTCCTTATGGATAATATGTAAATGTTTTTAATGGTGAAGTTTATCCAGTAACCTTCTGAGAGACGAGGGAGTGAAAAGCTTTGCTGATTCTCTGCCAAGGCTGCGGATTGCCAGCTCAGTGAAGTAAGACTCATTACAGCACGCTATGTTTAATCAGTCCCTGCAGTGAACTCCATTAGCAGCTTTAGCTGCTCTATTTCACAGAGATAAAGATCTGTCAGTTTACCACCCCTCATTCAAACCCTGTACAGTCCTGCTTTATCAGTGGTTAGGGGGGTTAGTGGTGATTGGTTTGTTAAGCTGTATGTATATTTTTGCAGTCTCGATGATAACAAACTTACCCAGATGGGGGCGCTCTACCTGGTGAACACAGTGACGACCTGTGAAAAGGTGGTTTCAGTGGATGTCAGGTAAAGTTTGTTCAACAGTAGCATGTTTTCATGGTGACCATTTACTTGCCAAACCCCTAATAACTGAAGTCAGTTTCATGTTTTATGTCTGTTTGTAGTCTGGGAACTGAAGAGAAGTCGCTTATTCGCTTTGAACAGCAAAGTGACTCTGGCAAAACTCTAAGGTAGGACAACAAAAGTATGACCTACTCATAAATGCAAGTGGCCACAAAAATCATACTCATTGAGTTATGGGAACAAGAAGCATAATTCTGTGCATATAAAAATCCTACTTGAAGGATTAAGGATTCTGCTAGTGTATGTGACTCATGGCTTATCTGCCCATCCCCCCCAAAAAACATATATATGGTTAAACTCGGATGGCAACCATAATAAGGTTGTTTAACTGTCATTTTGGTTGTCATTCAGTTACTTTCACTTGACATGTTTGTTTGCATTTACTGTACATTTGACCACCACTGTATCCCTGACAGCGCCTACATCTCACACCAGTGGCATTTCTAGAAAATTTTACCTGAGGTGGCAGAAGGATGGCAAGTTGAAATTCAAGGGTGCCATATAATTCTAATGTTGGTTATGTCCACTAATACAAATCCACCAACTGAAAACGGACAGTGTGATGTCTTGCTAATAAATATCATACATGTTCTACACTAAACATGTTCTGCATACATGTGCGATGCTACTGAGGTTATTGAGTAGCAATTTAATTTACTAACAAAATGTTTATAAAGTATATGAAATGGCTGCTGCTAATGCAAGATGATATGATTACAGTTTGTATCATATATTTAGTAAACATGTGCACTACCTTCTTTCATTATTGCTAGCTAGTCTAGTGCGATCCTGACTGCTCAGTTGCATTGAGCAGTGGTTCAGAAACCTCTCCTGGGGCCCCCCAGCCATTCCATCTATTAGATGCATCCCATAGCTAGCACATCTGAGTCAACTTATTTACTAATTAACAAGCCCTTACCTGTTGAATCAGGTAAGGGTTTGTCTTTTAACCTGTTGAATCAAGGCTGTGACGCTTTTAACATTATAATTGTGTAGCTTAACAATTCTTCCAGTTTTACTCAAGACATTATTGTTTTTAATGCAGTTTAGAGTGATGTTTATGATATTACAGAAAACCCAGGTTACTGTACACACAAAGGCCTTGTTCATTGTTTGGGTAAAAGTTTTCTCTTTTATTAAATAAGCAAGCAGACCTTTGTTCCAAGTGAAATAACACTTACAATAATAAAATTATTAAACTAACAATTTTAATAATGCCCCTTTGAAATCCATCTCTCTCTTTCATGTTTCCTGGACCCTGTAGTCTGAGAGAGTGTCATTTTGGGACAGACCATCTGCAGAGACTGGCAGACATTTTGACACAATGTGCTGCTCACCTGGTCAAACTGAGGTGGGAATGAGATTGGAAGAAGTGCTTGACCTTTGAGATAATGAACCGGCAAGGTGTCAAATGTAAAAGGTTGACATGTCTCCAATGCATTTAAAAGTTTGAACACGTATGAACAGCGTGACCTCCAGTATAAGAAAAGGACCATGTTATTCTTTTGTGGTTCAGGGTGACAATGCAGAGCGAGGAGCAATGTTTTTGCCTCTTGTATCTAGTGGAGTTGGGAGCTGGTTTCACCAGGGTTGGTTGTCACACTGCTTATTAATGTGTAATAATTTACAGATCGACACATAGGGTTAGTTCAGGTCAGCGTCTCAAAGCATTAAGGTAAAACTGACTTTTTCAAGTTTCATATTTATATCCTGTTATGTGAATACATAATTATTGTGGTAGTATAGTATACGTTTCAGTGGATAATTCATCATTTACGTAAGATAATCAGCTGTGGTGTCTGAGGTATTGTGCAAATTACTAGATGGATATGAATGTTCTATTTGTTGACACTGTTTAATGCATTCATTTCAATGCCAGAGCCGACCCACATTACCATTAGTCGGTCATGGTGTTTTCCTCAGTATTGCTCAGTTGATAGAGCATGGCATTTGCAGCATCATGGTTGCGAGTTCCTTTTGTAAGAGTTCCTGTGGCCAAACAAATTACTTAAATATTAGGAAATATTCTAAAGAATATTGCATTCACTGAATGTTGTCTATAGGTGCCACGTATCTGTTTAAAATATTGTTTTCAGGAACACACAAGAGAAAAAACTTTTCTTCAGATTAATTGTTTGGTTCCAGCAGAGTAGCATTTTAGGCAATTTTAGGCCAAAATATTCGGTATTGTGTAACCACCAACAAGCTTTGGGTTTGGTTGTCTCTAGTGGACAGAGTGTCTTTGAAGGCTTTGTGTTGGAAAATATTTGAGGATTACAAGGCTTCTCATTACAACACAAGACCTTGGACTTACTGTTAATGCTGTATAAACAATAGGTAAAATACTCTGGTACTCTATGTTAATGTAAGATATACTGGTGCTGAGAAATGCATTGGTTTGTCTAATGTAAGACTCCAATCTCCTGTAACATCCTCCATGGAGGAGACCTCCTGAACAGTGAATACTAACCTTGGGAGTGAGCCCCACATAAAAACAAGTTATTAAATGTGTAGTGACTAATGTGTTTTGTCATGCTTTTTGAACATTGATTTACTGCAGTTTAATTAACAATGGGCTGAGTGCTGAGGTGATTGAAGACTTGGTTAAGCAGCTGAGGTGTGGTCACATCCAATGCTCAGTCAGGTACGTAGAAGGATGTAGGATGGGTACACTTGCATGTACAGTGGGGAGAACATGTATTTGATACACTGCTGATTATGCAGGTTTTCCTACTTACAAAGCATGTAGAGGTCTGTAATTGTTGTCATAGGTACAACTGTGAGAGAGGGAATCTAAAACAAAAATCCATAAGATCACATTGTATGATTTTTAAATAATTAATTTGCATTTTATTGCATGACATAATTATTTGATCACCTACCAACCAGTAAGAATTCCGGCTCTCACAGACCTGTTAGTTTTTCTTTAAGAAGCCCTCCTGTTCTCCACTCATTTCCTGTATTAACTGAAACAGTTTAAACTTGTAACCTGTATAAAAGACACCTGTCCACACACTCAAACAGACTCCAACCTCTCTACAATGGCCAAGACCACAGAGCTGTGTAAGGACATCAGGGATACATTTGTAGACCTGCACAAGGCTGGGATGGGCTACAGGACAATAGGCAAGCAGCTTGGTGAGAAGGCAACAACTGTTGGCGCAATTATTCGAAAATGGAAGATGTTCAAGATGACGGTCAATCTCCCTCGGCCTGGGGCTCCTTGCACGATCTCCCCTCGTTGGGCATCAATGATCATGAGGAAGGTGTGGGATCAGCCCAGAACTACACGGCAGGACCTGCTCAATGAGCTGAAGAGAGCTGGGACCACAGTCTCAAAGAAAACCATTAGTAACACACTACGCCGTCATGGATTAAAATCCTGCAGGTCCCCCTGCTCAAGCCAGCGCATGTCCAGGCCCATCTGAAGTTTGCCAATGACCATCTGGATGATCTTGAGGAGGAATGGAAGAAGGTCATGTTGTCTGATGGGACAAAAATCTAGCTTTTTGGTCTAAACTCCACTCACCATGTTTGGAGGAAGAAGATGGATGAGTGCAACCTCAAGAACACCATCGCAACCATGAAGCATGGAGGTGGAAACATCATTCTTTGGGGATGCTTTTCTGCAAAGGGGACAGGACGACTGCACCGTATTGAGGGGAGGGTGGATGGGGCCATGTATCGCAAGATCTTGGCCAACAACCCCCTTGCCTAAGTAAGAGCATTGAAGATGGGTCGTGGCTGGATCTTCCAGAATTGCAACGACCCGAAACACACAGCTAAGGCAAATGAGTGGCTCCATAAGAAGCATCTCAAGGTCCTGGAGTGGCCTAAACAGTCTCCAGACCTGAACCCAATAGAAAATCTTTGGAGGGAGCTGAAAGTCTGTATTGCCCAGCGAAAGCCCCCGAAACCTGGAGAAGGTCTGTATGGAGAAGTGGGCCAAAATCCCTGCTGCAGAGTGTGCAAACCTGGTCAAGAACTACAGGAAACGTATGATCTCTGTAAATGCAAACAAAGGTTTCTGTACCAAATATTAAGTTCTGCATTTCTGAGGTTTTCCTACCGATCTAAGTAGGAAAACCTGCAAAATCAGCAGTGTATAAAATACTTATTCTCCCCACTGTGTGTGAATGGATCAGTTGTTATGTGTCAGTGTGCATTATTAAGGCAATGTATTTTCCCAATCAGTATTGAGGAGACATGGATCACAGCCGAAGCGGTTGTAAACCTGGTCTCCTGCTGCCTGAACCTGAACCCCAAAATACACACCATTAGGTGAGACATTCCTTAAAATACAGTGCAGCTGCTGTTACCAAAAGATGATTATATTAATAAGAATGGATATTTGTCACCTTATTTTGCAGGGTGAACAAAACTGCTGTACACATTACTTTGGAGGAATGCACAAATCACACTCCAACCAGGTGACACTACAGAATTACATTTACAATGCCTACTGTATTTACAGAGCATTTAGGATGTTAAGATAAAGATACACCTCTTCCCATTTTGACTGGGCAGATACGCCTCTTTCCGTTTTGACTGGGCAGCCTTTCTTTGTGTTTCAGTGCTGACTCAACAGACATGGCTAGCTCTCTGTCTACAGTGACCATCAGGTAAAATGTTATTCTGACATCCCCTGGAATGTGTGTAAGATAGAGCTCTATCATGTATATAAGCCTCATGTCTTTCAGCTTGGTGGACTGTGAAGTGCAAGGGCACCATCTAGTGTCACTGCTGACTGTGTTCCACAAATGTGCTCTGCTGCAGGAGCTGGAGTACGTATCTGGGTCAGGGATCTAGGACTACTTTGGAACTGTAAGAAAAATTGGTTGGCAGTGTTACTTATTTCTTATTTTTCTTTTTAGTTTATCCCACAACCGTCTTGGTAGAGCAGGAGCAGAGTGGCTTTGCTCTGTCCTGCCATCCTTAACTAGTTTGAGGAAACTCAGGTGAGGCTAATGTTGTTATGGTTCTGGGGGTCAGAAGTGCTTTGCATGATTTTGTTGGCCAGGGATGAATGTTGACGGGCGTACGATTAAATTAAATGTGAACATTCTTTTTCTGTAGTCTTGAATCAAAAGAAGCTTCTGAAGAGGTAGTATTGCTGCTTGCTGATGGCTTGTTACAGGCTAAAAGCATTGAGAGCTTAAAGTAAGTTATTATCATTCAGCCCTATACCCACTTTCATGTTTTTTCCCCAAATCTGACTGGTCTCCAATCCACTTCCTTCAGTTTGTCTGGCCATGTGATCAGCGACAGAGGAGCTGTTGTTCTATCTAGAACACTCCAGAAACTGCCCCATCTCAGATCAATCAAGTAAGAGGTCTTAGTTTCTCTGCCAATCCTCTTGTTGACGCTAACTGGCAGGTGACGCTACAATACAAATACTGACCCCTCCCTCCGTCCGTCCGATAGTCTGTCTCATTGCTATGGTTGGACAGAAGCAGGGGCCTTGGACATTGTCCGAGGGCTTGGACAGTGCCGCTCTCTGGAAGGGATTAGGTAAGAGACTTCCACCAGCGCTTGACATTATCTTTTTTGCTCACCAGCCACAATTTTTTTGTTGGGGAATTACTTTTTATTTGATACAATTTGACTATGGTGTGCTACTGGACATCCTAGCCTGTCTTATTCACTGGTTCAGTAACTATTCAGTAACTATATATATATCACCCCTCTGTGAAACACTTTATCTAATATGGCTACACATTTGAAAAAGATAATAATGTTAAATCACTATTATAATGTTCAATCTGCCCTGTGGTCCATGTCCACTTTAGCAGCTAATGCACTCTAATGCATGCTTAAAAATAAATAGCTTTATAATTGCAGTCAATATTGTTGTTGTCTATTTTTGTTATGTCATGTTTTGGTTAATATAGACTTGCATGAAAAACGAAACAGAGCTGTATTTATTACAGCCTTGTCAAGTTATTATTTCCCCACCCTTGCCACGCCACATCCTTAATGTCCCTTGACTTCCTTCCGCTGTGCTTGGCTCTGCTGCTGTCACTGATCCAGCTTCATGTTCATATATTTATATTGTTAGTAACTTAAGTATGTTAATTATATATATTTTTACTCTATATATTGTATTTGTAAGCTAATGATTTTGGTGATAGTACATACACTAATCTAATGGCCTCTTCATCAGTCATCCTTGTTTGTCTCTCTTTTAAAAGAAATCTGTAATTTTAAGCTATGAAAAGTCACCTGAAATGTGAAAAAAAGAATAATGTTGCAATTTGTTATGCGGATTAGATGTTGTTTGAGGTTGTTACGTTTTCATGGAATATTTGGGTGTATGCTTGGGTGTATAAGAAAACTAGGATTCTCAGTTTTTTCCGACATTATTAATTAATGTCCACGATGCCTGGACCGGTGTGGTCCTGTATGCAAGGTTGCAAGATTTCATTCACCTTAAACTACATTTTGCTGCAGACTCCAGAAAAAGAAAAAAATCGACCCGCCCAAGCCCATGAATAATGCCCAAATTGTGTAGCAAACACCCCACCTGGCAACAGTCAATATGGAATAAGTTTCCTCCTACCGCCATTTTAGCTGCAGTATTTCACTGGTATTTTGTATATGAGCGCAAAATCATGTTTTACCATGCCAACACACAGAGGCGGTGTAAGATTTTGGGAAGGCTGTCATCTTTGAGCTTTGAATACAAGAAAAACCCTGTGTATTGATATATTTAATGCCACCTGCCAAAGTGGCTATTAAGAGTGACTGCATTACATGCCACAGCCAAAATCTACACGCATTTGCAGGGTGGGCGTGTGCCAATGTCAAGCCCTGACTTCTACCCTTTAGATGTCCTATTCTAGATCAAGTGCAGCATGAACACTAGTGTAGCAGAGAGTCAGTTAGTTATCATATAGACCTAATGTGTCCTGTTGAAATTTTGTGCGTTAAATATCTGTGTCCTATCTAAAGCCTCGAGTCTGTACAGCTGGATGAAGAGAGTACTGAGTGCTTGGCCTGTGGACTCCATTCAATGACCTCCTTGAAGAGGCTTAAGTAAGTAGAGCTGAGCTGGTAGAGCATGGCGCTTCCTGTGATACAAGTATCAGAGGAAAGTTATTTATTTTGGGTGATTTTGATCCTGCAATCGAACTCACAATACAACAACGCTCAAGATACAAAACCAGGCTAAAGAATGCTAATATTATTGTGTTTTAGATGGATGGAAGGAATACCAAGCTTAGAAAGATCTAAAAGACCACCAACCATAGATAGATGTAAAGACTACAAGACTCAGATAGATGTAAAGGCTTCCAACCATAGATAAATGTTCAGACTACCAACCTTAGATAGATGTAAAGACTACCAACCTTAGATAAATGTAAAGACTACCAACCTTAGATAAATGTTCAGACTACCAACCTTAGATAAATGTAAAGACTACCCACCTTAGATAGATGTAAAGACTACCAACCTTAGATAAATGTTCAGACTACCAACTTTACATAGGTGTAAAGACAACCAACCTTAGATAGATGTAAAGATTACCAACCTTAGCTAAATATTAAGACTACCAACCAGAGATAGATATAAAGACTACAAGGCTCAGATAGATGTAAAGGCTTCCAACCATAGATAAATGTTCAGACTACCAACCTTAGATAGGTGTAAAGACTACCAACCTTAGATAAATGTTCAGACTACCAACCTTAGATGTAAAGACTACCAACCTTAGATTAATGTTCAGACTGGAAACCTTAGATACATTTTCAGACTACCAACCATAGATAGATGTAAAGACTACCAACCTTAGATAGATGTAAAGGCTTCCAACCATAGATAAATGTTCAGACTACCAACCTTAGATAAATGTAAAGACTACCAACCTTAGATAAATGTTCAGACTACCATCCTTAAATAGGTGTAAAGACTACCAATCTTAGATAAATGTTCAGACTACCAACCTTAGATAGATGTAAAGGCTTCCAACCTTAGATAAATGTAAAGACTACCAACCTTAGATAAATGTTCAGACTACCATCCTTAAATAGGTGTAAAGACTACCAACCTTAGATAAATGTTCAGACTACCAACCTTAGATAAATGTAAAGACTCCCAACCTTAGATAGATGTAAAGACTACCAACCTTAGATAAATATTCAGACTACCAGCCATAGATAGGTGTAAAGACTACTAACCTTAGATAAATGTTCAGACTACCAACCTTAAATGTAAAGACTACCAACCTTAGATTAATGTTCAGACTACAAACCTCAGATAGATGTTGCTTATCTTTGATGATCAGTGTTATCTTTACCAATTATTGGCGATCTCTTCTGTAGTCTGAATAAGATAGTTACCATGGCGCCTGGATCCACTGGGGAGGGGGCCACAGTGGTCCTGCTGGCCTCTCTGGAGGGTCTCAGAGGAATGGAGGAGATAGAGTGAGTAAAATCATATAACCAAATGTCAAGTGATATGGGCTTGCCATTCGGTTTGATGTGGTCTTGTCAATGTGTCTGGCCTACAGGTTGGAGGGGGTGAGGATGACAGATAAAGAAGTGAGGGAGCTTATAAAACATCTGCCCACCTGGAAAGGCCTGAGGAATATAAGGTAAACTAATCTTTAAAACAATAGTAAAACAGTAAAACAATTGGCTAAAAATTGTAGACAAAAAGTCGCCTACATAATGAATGTGCAAAATGAGGATATGCATCAGTAATCTGTTAAAGTAACTAATCTTAGAACCTGTCAAAGAGCTAGGTAATATTCTAATTCTAAGGCCGGATGATTTGTATAAGCACTTTATGACAACTTCTGATTTAAAAAGGGCTTTATAAAATAAATTTGATTGGTTGATAGATTCATGGGTTTCATGGTAAACTTTGGGGTGTGCATGAATTTATAGGCAGAATATTTGATAGGTCTGTTTTAAAGCTGTATAAATCTGCTCTAAAGGCGTGATTGGTTTGTAAAGACAAACCTTGGCACACTCCAGCTAATCTGCCCTCTATTCTAGACAGTATTTTGTAATTGATTAGTATGGGGTTGTACTGAAAATTTAAAATACATGCTTTACTATGAAATGTCACCATTAGCTTCATACAACATGACAATTATATTTCAGTAACATACCTCTTTTGTAGGATTCGTTTTTTTACATTACAAAGTCCAGCTTATTTTACTTACTGAGCTTGAACAATGGACTGACGTATCACTTCAAACTATGCACATATTTTCCTCTCAGAGATTAGAAGAGGAGGATGTTGATGTAAGGTTCTGTTCTGTTTGGTTTAGATCTGTTTTTTTAATGTAGCCTGTTGTGTTAGTTTTTTGTCTTTTGTCCTTGAGTGTCCTGTCTTCCTTGTATACACCAGTGTCTTGTTTGGTCTCTTGTTGGGTCCTGTTGGGTCCTGCCCCAGTTTCGTGTTGGTCATTGATAGCTGTGTTGCCTGTTACTGCCTTTTTTATTAATTTATTTTGGAGCCTCTTGTTTAACTATGTGAGTCTATTAAAATTACCTTTTGCTTCGGAGACCTCTGCGCTTGTGTCCTCATACCTCCTGAATGTGACAGTTGACCTCAATCTATAGTGCCTTCAGGAAGTATTCAGAATTGACCATTCATCCACCCCATAATGACCATACAAAATAAGAAATTGTGCAAGTTAACTGAAAATGAAAAACAGAAATATTGAATGTAGAAGTATTGAGATCCTTTGCCATGACGCCAAATTCAACTCTGATGCATCCTGTCTTTTGATCGTTCTTCGGATGTCTTTAGAACTGGATGGGAGTTCGACTGTGGCCTATTCAGTTGACTGGGCATGATTTAGAAATACACACATCTGACTATATAAGCTTTCACACTTCATATAAAAAACCAAGCCATGAAGTCCAAGGAACAGTCCGTAGACCTCCAAGATTATGTCAAGTCACAGATCTTTGGAAGGTCAGAAATCCATCATGGGGTGTTTGTTTCGTGTGGATTGATGGCAAACGTATCAATTATAACTTAAGTCTAAACAGAACAATATGGAAGTGTTGGGGTCTGAATACTGAATACACATGGCACTGTATCTAAAACACAAAACCTTCTCAGCCTGTCAGAGAATCATATAAGTGACCAAGCAGGGGAGAGGCTGGTCCTAGCCCTTTCAAGCTGCACAGCACTGGAGGAACTCAAGTAAGTCCTAATCTATTCACCCACCGTGCTATATTCCACTGAGCTGTCCTAATGGACACATCTAAAAGGTTTTCAATTTGACAGTTAAAATGCAGTCTGGCCCATTGTTGTATCCCAGTCTTTCTAGGAATAACCTCAGTCTTGCCAGTGCTGCAAAGATGGAACAGGTTCTGCCCACTCTCACTCATCTCCGGGTTCTAGAGTAAGTCCCATCTATTATTTGTGTGTGCTTTGAACCGTTTTATTATCTAATTGACTCTTTTTTTGATTGGTTCATGTATCTGCCAATTTAATCCTTGCTTATCGTCTCTTTTGTTTTCTGTGAAAAGTCTTTCTGAGAACAGGTTTGGTCCAGTAGGATCTGTCAGTATCTCCAAAGCCTTGAGCTTCATGAAGCATTTAACCAAGATACAGTAAGACACATAACCTCTATAATACACTACAATACATCCTGTGTATTCCAGTCCAAGAGGCACTTCTTCACTGACCTTTTTGGCACTTCTTCACTGACCCTGATCTTGTTTCAGCTTGACCTCCATAGGGACTTCAGAGCTTACTGCTCTGGCAGGCAGTCTGGTTAACTGGTTCTGTGCAGAGGATGTCAGGTAAGGCAAGGGACACTCAGATTATCCAAAAAGCACAGAGCAAGAGTCAATACTGTGACCAAGGATTCTCAATGTCTTTTTTGCTCCCTGTCCCATTGTCTTCAGTTTTGCGTGGAATGGTTGTGGAGACGATGTTGCAGTGAAGCTTTCAGAGGTTTTACCACAGTGTCAAAAGCTCAGGAGACTTGAGTGAGTGCTAGGTTTGTTTTTACATTAACATATTTGAAAAGGATCTGATAATCACATGTGTGTTTTTATATCACTAATTTAGTTTAGAGTCAAACAATATCAGCATGAAAGGAGCAGAGGCCCTTGCCAGAAGCTTGCAATCCTGTTCCTCAGTTGAAGTGATCAGGTAAATATCTTAGACGCGTTAAGTTGGTAAATTTTAAATTGTTAGAATTGATTACATCTGATATTACATTGGATTTTGTCTTTATTGTGTTCCCTGACCATTATGCTCTGTCTGTCCCTGTATTTGACCAGACTGTGGAGGAATGCAATCTCCAACAGTGATGCGCTCAGACTGAAGCAGAGTGAGAAGAGGCTCAACTTCTCCTCCACATGAACTTCTCACTCATTCAGTGACACCACAACAGATTACTTGCACTATTAATGATTGTTTTATGCACTAAAAGTGTCATTTGTTTACATGTCATTAGGGACCACATTGGAAACTAAAACTATCAAATCCAAACCAACAAAATAAATAACCCAGGGGAGGAGAAGTGGTGAACCTTTATTCCAACCCTGGTAAATAGTTCTAAAAGGAGAGAGACACATCTGTCTCTGTCGCTTCATTCCTCTTGAACATGTCAGCTTGTGGTCTCTATCCACCTTCATATTTATTTTTGTATTGATTTTTAGTAAGTAATGTATTGATTGTGTTTTGCTAAATTATTTATGCTCATGCAGAAACGGTTAAGTCAATTAATTTGAGTGTTTTTCATCAGCAGATTAGTGATATCTTTATGCTTCTTGTCTTCTGGCTGTCTCGTTTTCTAACATGTAACAAACTACGGAGTTGTTTTAGTTCTTATGTTAATTTATTGTATGTACACTTGAAATATTGTTATTCTGATGGACTCTGTATGCTATGTGGACTGTGTTTTGACTGGCAACCCAATTATTTATTTAACTAATTTGAGAAGATCTGATCTATGTGTAATTGGTCAAAAGACTAGCTCATAGAAAACTTTACAAAATTGGAATGTATGTATTGTCTTGTGTGATTTTATTTAGTAGTTACACCCTACTTAAACCTGTCATTAGCATGCAACCTCCTTATGATTTTGGCCATGATAATGTCTGTTTACACTAATGAGATGCGAATGTGAAAAATATCAAGGCAGAGGTTGCATTCTAGAACCAGGTTTTAAACAGGGCTTTGACATGGTGGATTGTAATGTCACTCACTGAATTCAATGTGGATTTTCATTGTTTTGATGTCCTTTTCATTCTGACATGCACTGAGGTCTAATAGTGTTAGCCAAGTCTTTTCTTTCATATTGTATGCTCTGTAAATATTGAGTTTATTTATCTGAACTTACCCCTAGATGGCAATAATTCCGCAACAAGATTATTTTCTGAATCAGAAGGAGTAAGAAAGAACCTCTGTTTGACTGCATTTGAAATGCTTACCCATTTTGTTTGTAATAAAATCAGTGCTCACCGATTTGCAAATGATGAGCTGTTGTTGATATTGTGCTTGGGAAATTCAAACTGGCAAATGAATCAGCAGTGATCTAAATTCACTTTATGTCAACAGTATATATCTGCAATATAGAGAAAATCATAATAACCCAATATCACCTAAAACTAAATTAGAGCATTAGAAGTGAAGTTATAGGCCTGCTTTAACTCTAATATACAGGTGCATCTCAAAAAAATAGAATATCATAGAAAAGTTCATTTTTTTCTGTCATTCAGATCAAGAAGCGACACCTTCCTATGTTCTTAATTCATTACACAGTTAATACACATTTCAAGCCTTTTTTGCATAAATCTTGATTACAACTTACAGCACATGGAAATCAAAAATACAATATCTCAAAATATTATAACAAAAACAGATATGTACTATTAAATATTGTATCATTATATTTTGTTTATGCAGTAATTTCACCAGCAGCTGTATTTCAGGCATAAGAGTCTAGGTTTTTGTCAAAGATGTCTTGGTTCTGGACAAACTTCATGGTGTCTTGACCCAGAACTAGTGAAAGCAAACTAGCCTTGAAGCCAGCAGAGTAAGCAGGGCAGATGAGCTTGGGAAAGACCAGCTTGACCGGGATGTGTCAAACAATAATGTTACATTACTGTTGTGGATGAACCGGCACTGAAATTTAACTTAGTGAACAGGAAGTGATTGCACAGTCCTACCTACAGTGGGAAGTAAACTTCATAAAAGTTTTGTGATTGATGTGCATGTTAACAAATCTACAGTGCGTCCCAAATTTAATTCCCCAATTTCAATGTTGAGGACAACTTGTCGGCATCTACTGGTCTCTACAGCACAACCTAGAAAACTTATATAAAGTAGCTAATGTTAACTAGCTACGATACATCTGTTGTACACACTAGCTAGCTGGGACCTACTATCTTCCAATTTGTATAATATCTCTGTGTGCTGTTTGTAGTGGTAACAAACTGTCCTCTCTGGCGTAGTTTGACCTGTCTGTGCATTCTAGCAGAGCACCTGTGTTCTGAGCATAGAGATCATATTGAATAATTAGAGTTATTATTTGTAATTGTCCAGACAAGGTACAATGTTTGCTGCTATTTGGCTCTATTGTCTGAGTATCGGTAACAGACATAGTGGCTACTTTGCAATCTCACTAATCTCATGCAAAGAGCTGGAGATATTTTGTTATAGAGTACAGGCACCTCAAGTGGGTGATGTTAGAAAGACATCACTGTCATGTTGCACTTGAGCGACTTCTTGTGCTAGGTTAGGCACCTGTAAGCTCAATCGTGGTTTTTGGCTGAGGAATGCATCAACCTTCAGCATGTGTGCCAGTGACGTTCGTGGTTGAGTGACCAGTGTGATAAGAAGCAGAATGGATTGATGAGACCGCTTCAGTGGACACGTCGTAGTTTTCTGACCAAAGTGGTAGATTGTAGACATACATCATAAAATATTGAGAGGAGCAAAATTGGTTAGAAAAGTAACTGATTTGTGTCTAAAGTTATATTAAAAATCACACTGTTGCAAAGAGTTACTAAGTCTGAACTCATTGTTAAAGTGTAGAAAGCATGATTAATTAAGAGCACGATGAAGATTGAAATTTTGAATTTATTTCCCAGCACTGTAATTGACTGCTTCTAAATTGTAGTTCAGCAGAGCCTACAAGCTCAAAAAGTGCAGAAGGTAGCGCGTGTGCTTGTCGGGCGGAGTTCTCCGAGCAATGCGCAACCACTTGTATCGCTCCACTACACCATTCCGAGACTCATAGAGCAGAACGACATGCCCTCGTGGCGAACAACAACAATTTGTATTCCCCTGGTGATATTTTGGAATATCATGAAAATAACGTTAATTTGCGCATAGAAAGAAAGGTATTTGTGGTATAAAAGTAGAGGTCTTCAGAGGACCGACGCGGGAGGTGTAAACTAGTCTAGAAAATCGCATTTATCAAGGTAAGTGAATGCAGTCTAATTTCGTGTGTGGTTAATTAGTATTTCCAGTATTATGTCTGGAAACGTCAATTAAGTGTACAAATAAATGGTGTTCAGATATTTGCTCCCACTGAGGTATCTCAATTTAGTCAATTTAGAATATAGATTGATAGTAATTTAAATGATCGATAGGCTGCTTCCTGAATTTG
>JACXGJ010004988.1:0-41817 GCA_016801105.1 Esox niger
ATATATATATATATATACACATACATATATATATATATATACACATATATACACATACATATATATATATATACATATATACACATATATATATATATTATATATATATATATATATACACACATGTACACACAAACACAAACTGACCCATCTCTTGCCATTTCCTTACAGAATATTCCCTATGATGTGAAAACAATGTGTATTGACCTTTTGAAAATGACAAACTGGAACATCTCTTATACATAAGCATTCAGAACCTTTGCCATGACGCTCCAAATTAAGTTCAGATGAATCCGATGTCATTTGATCATATTTGAGACGTCTTTAAAACTTCATAGGAGTCAAACTATGGCAAATTCTATTGATTGGACATGATTTAGAAAGACACACACGTACATAAGGTCCCATACTTCATAGTACATGTCAGAGCAAACACCAAGCCATTAAGTGAAATGTTGTCTGTCAGCAGTTTGCCAAACGGTTGGTTTTGCAAGGATGGTGTTTGAACAAACTGTGCTGTCTGCTTTTCCAAATTATAATTCAACTATAGTGTTCAGAATGTTAGCGGTGTTGTGCCGAAAATGGACCCCTGCCAGAATCGAACACCCCTTTTGTGAGAACGCGTGACCTGCTTGCTTGTCGAGATATTTGCCCTTCAATTCATTTTCAATTTAGGCTACGTTTCACTGATCTTAATAGCAGAAAACATGCTTGATCTGTGTCTTCAAAGACAACAGTCAAAAAGATTGTTTGCTGCATTTTCCAATTGGAAAAAAATTGCTGTTTGCTGTTGGAGAAAGCACAGATAATGTGTGCAGTTTTCTGTCAGGCTATTTGTTTCAATTGCATTGGTCAATAAAAAACATTTATTTTACATCATTATTCACAATCATCTCCACCATCTCTCCCATATCTTACTCAACTAGTATATTTGAAAGTGTGTTTAGATCTAGCCAGAGCTTTTCTGACAAAAAGCAAGAAAATGTGATTATTATGCAGGAGCGCAGGGAGCGGAGAGGTTTGCGGGGAGGTTGTGGGGGTGTTAATAATTCTTCTCCCTCGGTCGTGGGATTAGGTAACTTTTGGGTAGCCAGTTGACCAGTAGTGTGAGCCACAGAAAGTATTTCTCTCTAATGAATAAAGTAAGAACAATTAAATGGGTGAGGTAGAATTTCAGCAAGGCCGTATCCTAAACTTCTACACCCTCCCCTTAACATTTGCTATCTTTTGTCACTAGAGAGTGTGAAATACTTTACGCTGTCTTCAAAGACAAAAACATGAGATGTTTTCAGCTACTCAGATCAGTGAAAAATGGGCTACATCGACAACAGAGCGAAGGACAAACATCTCAAAAAGCAAGTTACAGAACTGAAGAATATTTTGAGGGCTTCAAAGTGAAGGGAGGTATGATTCTGGCAGGGGGCCACTTTCAGCACCACACCGGCCCATACGGCATATCACCGGGTCAGGACAGAATGTCTTTCAACACTCAAGCATTCGCCTACGGTTCATGGACATTTCAACACAAATTACAAGTAGAACTAAGCTAAATGCAGCAGACTCTCGTTTCAGTTTAAACCTCAGTGCGATTGCGTTCAGGTGGGCATTTAGGTTTCGTTAGCAAGGTAAGGAGGAAGACTTTGCATAGCGTCATCCAGTCACAAGTGTCTTAAATAAATAAGTCTTCCATGTAATTCATGTAACAATATGTAAAATGACCCGGTATATAGCTTACTGTATGAATATGCTCACATGACATGCCAGATGATGTGTTAAATGTATGACCAAGGACAGTGCTACCGCTGTCAATGTTGCCTGGCTGATTGCCCAATAACCATAGCAACACGAAGGAATTAAATGAACGGCTAGATGTTTTGAACAACAAACAAATGCAAAAAACGACCAGCTGGCGTGGCTAGCAGCGCAACCTTTGTGTCAGAACAATTTCGTGATGGATGAAATTGCACAAATAAATGTATCAAAGAAACGTTTTGAATGAAGACACGTAACTCATTGTTTTAAGGTAATCTTGACAACCTATTGTAGAAAAGCAATTGTATGCTTGAGGTTGTGGTAAATTACTTTTTTCAGCGGAGTTGAAAAGGAATTTCCCACGTCCTCTTGTGTACACATGCTTTATTTTCATACTTTCATGGAATGTCGACGGATTAGGCGTTTCAACGAATAACAGACCCTGTCAATGAAACCGTTGTGGAGATTGAAATCAAACATTCAAATACTTTGAAAATGTACACATTTCTTTAGTATCTCCGTTCCTGAATGTAGCATTGCGTCCAATTGTATCCCCCCGAAGGGTCAGAACTGATACCACAATAAATATTATGCTAAACTCTAAGGTACTGACAAAAGAGCAATCTTCTTGGGAAAAGAAATAAAACATGGGCATGTTTATGAATTACATTACATACAGGGGTGGTAAAATAATGTCACACAGTCTATGAACGTGTGTGCATGTAAAGCATGCACTATACAAAAGTATAATCAACTCTGCAGCCTTACCGCAACACTGGAAGAGAGCGTTAATCGAAAAAGAAAGGATTGAGTTAGTCTGTCTGCCAATCAAAAACCAGGCATGGTGCAAAATATAAACCTGAAATGTACCAGTATTGACAGCTCTACAATTCAAGTCATTTAGGAACTGGTTTTTAATGTACAACAGTGCTGCAAAGGGTTCATGAACAGATCCATAAAACCATGGACACTGTCATCCATACATTTCATTTCAATGTATAATGGAATTCTTGCTACAAAAAAATAACACTGAACAGCCCTGACTGCATACACATTAATACAAAGAAACAGAATCATTGAGTCATCTGTTTTGGTACGGTCCATTAGGGGCTAATTTGTGGACTCCAGTGCCTGTCAAATGGTAATATCAGGGTATGATTGGACCCGCAGTCTGTACTGTTGAGAGACACAGGGGTCCTCGATCAGGCAACAGGTAACATTGCGGTGTTCCTAGGGAAAGGACAATAGAATGTCTGAGGCAGTAGCAGCAGATATATCGCAGAGAGGTTCAGGACCCTCAAGAGACACCACCAGAGAATGGAGGGTATATATAAACGCAAAAGCTGGGAATAACATGACCACATCCTGGGACAAATCTGCAGATCCGTGGACAGTAAGGTTTGGAGCGGAGATTGATTGTTCGGGTTAACTACCACCAGCGAATATTGGATAAATAGAGATGCTATCTCTCTCCAGGGCTGGGGTGGGGCAGATTGGGTGAGAAGGATGGAGAAGAAAATGAAGGGGGTGGTGGAGTAGAAAATACACAGAGGCATATGATTATGGGAATTAGACAATATGCAACAGATGCAACATGATTATCAATTATAAAATAGGAAGAAAATGGGTCATGTTTTTTTAGGGCACCAGAGTGGTAGAATCATTTTTGTTGTTAATATCTGTAACTTCACCTTAATAGTAAAGGAGAGCATGGACAAGGTGTTCAGTCAATCGTGTGTAATCATGTGCGGTCAGTCACTCGCTCAGTCTGGGTGTCAGTTTGTCCATCTTAGTTCCAGTCTGGTTGCCTAGATCACTGAGGACTGGCTAACTCCCTATCTGCTGAATCCGCACAGTTTAGCATGTTCAGCAGGTGGGTGTGGCCGTTGGCGATGTCAAGCCACGCCACATTCAGGCCTTCCCCCCTCCCACCTGCTTGATAACAGACCTCCCTCTGGAGGAGATCTGAACGTCATCATCGCACTCCCGTACTGGGGATTCTGACCAAACGTGCGCTGGGGGCACACACGGGCACGCTCATACACACACGCGCTCTCTGCGACGCGGTCCGGTCTTTAATGTTGAGGCATGCCATTAAAACTGGAGCACTTCCTCAGATCCAGAGCTTTTATCCTGATTACTTATAGGAAAAGAAAAAAA
Organism: Esox niger; assembly: GCA_016801105.1. Taxonomy (NCBI): domain Eukaryota; kingdom Metazoa; phylum Chordata; class Actinopteri; order Esociformes; family Esocidae; genus Esox; species Esox niger. The sequence goes on from JACXGJ010004988.1 coordinate 3,913, forward strand.
TATATGGGAACAAACGAACGACCTTCAACGACCGGCCACATTGCCCGCCCTTCCACCATGCCTGAACTCACACGTAAACACACATGCGCACACACACACACACACACACACACACACACAAACACACACACACAGGTGAACGCACACACGCTCCAACATACACTCACTGACAAACACGCCCGGAGTCTGGAGTCCAGTTCAGTCCTCATCCGTTTAATATTCGTCTGGCGTGCCTCTGAAGCGATCTCTCATTTTACATCATAATTATTATTAGTAGAGGCAGAAAAAAGACACATCTGCATGTTCAATTATAGCAGGGCCGATGCCAGCCAGATAATAACACATGAGATTGGCTAATGCCCTTGCTTCAGAACCCCTGCAGCCATTAAATGTTTGAAACCTGGAGAAAAGGAGGATAGAGCAGTGAAAAGGTGGACCGAGAGACAGAGGAAGCAGGAATTGGAATAAAATGTGAAAGAGATTAAAGAAAGAGGCAAAGTGAGAGAGAGAGAAAGTGAGATTACTGTAGGGATCCAACTGTTGAATCGTCAGTAATTAGGTTGGTCAGAATCCCTTTCCTGCAGAGAGAGTCAGAGAGAGAGATTCAGAGAGAGAGAGTGCCGGGAGAGAGTCAGATAGAGAGATTCAGACAGAAAGTGTCAGGAGAGGGTCAGATACTGAGAGAGAGAGAGAGAGAGAGAGAGAGAGAGAGAGATTAAGATTGAGAGTCAGAGAGAGAGAGAAAGAGAGAAGAGCTCCTCTGCTTTTAATGGCCAACCGTTCCACCACAATCCCTCCACAGCTTCAGATCTCCAACTAGATAACTAGCCTTCCCAACTGCTTGTCCGGCAGAGAGAAGACAGCCATCTTATTTGTAGCACTGCACATACAGAACTGAACAGAGAGGAGAAAAATAACTCCCTCTCCAAGATCTTGCTTTTACTGACTGTGAAGGGTAGAGAGATACGTAAATGGATAGATGGATGAAGTGAGACAGAAATGGCTGATGGAGGTACATGGATGGACAAAGGGAGTGCAGTGGATGGATGAAGAGAGAGGGGTAGATGAACAGAGAGAAACAAGGATGAAGCGAGAGAATGCGGTGGAGAAAGGGAGGGAGAAAGAGCGATACGGGATGAAAGCGAGGAGGGAGTCGGGAGTGGGATCCACTCCACTATAGGGCCCTCTGGGGCGGGGCCTCTCCCACAGATGAAGGAGGTGGTGATGGATGAGGCCCTCAGTAAAAGGGCCCATGGACACGCCTACTCTGAGCCACCTCTGGCCCGGCGCCAGGTGGCCTGAGGGCTGAAGCCACGCGGGCAATCACAGCCCGGGAGAGAGTGAGCGACAGACAGTGAAAAAGAAGAAAAAGGAGCGAGTTAAAGATAGCGAGAAGACAGAGGAGAGAGCAAGGGAGTCCAGTAGACTGAGGTGCTATTGGATAGAGCCTATTAATCAGGCTGGAGAAACACCAGGCAAGGATCCCCAGCAGGCAGGCAGCGCCAACACCACCGGGCTTTAAAGGGCCTCAACACAGTGGACAGGCCCGGTGGCTATAGAAGGTGACAGTAAAATAGAGATGGTAGAATATAGAGAAGCAGGCTTGCTGACAATAATACAGACACACACTCAACAGGGGGTTTGACAACAGTGTGAAGACGCTTACTTCCTGTTCTCCTTTACCCACCTCATTATCCAGCCCCTTTAGTTCTGTGTGTGTGAGAGTGCCCATGTCCAGGCATGCGTGTGCAGCGCCCATGTCCAAGCACGCGCGTGCTCATGCGTGTCTTCTCCCTCTCCAAAAGTGGAACACGTTGTGTTGAATTGTGGCTGGCTGTTTCATGGATAGGGTATCTCAAATAACAGGGCAGATCTGCATATTTATTTGTTTTCGCTGGTAAATCAGTCAGGATAAGAAAGAGGGAGGAACAACAAAACACTGTTGACACTCTTGTTTTCTGACTTAATATTCATTCGGAGGGTGCGTCAGGCTGAGACAACTCAATAGAAAGCACTTCTCTCAGAATCTAGCAGTCCACTTACATGGATAGGAAATCACTATTCCAATCCATTATTACATAGCATTTGCAGCCAGGTGTGCTAGCTGCTGGTGCCAGCGTTGATAATTCATTGGATTAAAGATTTTGCTTCAAATTCTACCTCTCTGACGGCTTTGATTTGCTTTGGTTCAGCTGTTGTTTAGGTTTTGTTGCCTAGGCTACATAGACAACCAACAAACCAGATTGAATTGCCACAGGATGGAGAGAGAGGGAGAGATAAGGAGAAAGAGAGGGAGAAGAGAAGGGAGCGAGAAAGATAAAAAGAGTAGAGAAAGGGAGAATACTGATGGAAAGAGAGGGAGGGTGACAAGGGAGAGCGAGAGGGGGAAAAGAAAGGTTGTTTTTCAAGCAGCTGCGGAAACGCATTTCATCTGTACTATTTCCTGTTGCTTCCTGGAAGAAAGACCCACTTCAGTCTGAAACTTCACTTAATTACTCCTGAGACAGAGCAAGAGAACGAGAGACAGAGAGAGACAGAACGTTGGAGACAGAGAGAGAGAACGGGAGAGACAGAGAGAGAGAGAACGGGAGAAACAGAGAGAGGGGTGGGAAGGAGAAAGAGAGAGAGTAAGAGGAATCTGATTGCCATTCGTAACACTCCTCACAGCAAGAGGCCCCGCCGTGATCGAAAGCTTCCTGCTTCCATTTCCAACCATCTTGCTAGTTGTAGCTGCTCTTCTTTATCTCGTCACTCTGAGGACTCGGGGTATCACACATTTCTATTCAAGAGGCAAAAAAATAATAAAAAGGCAGCAGCCCCAGTAATATCCAATTTGGAGAGGAGGAGACAGAGGAGCTGGTTTCTGTGGCTGTAAAATATCATGCTAAGTGGAGCGAAGCATTGTGGAGGCTGAATAAAAAATGAATTTATGGTAAATTCCATCGGAAGCCATCGCGTTGTCATTCAACTGAAGGGAAACCAAGGCGATTAGTTACACTTTTAACGGCCGAAGCAGAAACGCAACAGTTGAAAGTAAACACATAGTCCTTTAAACAGGCATCAAAGCAGCGACGCTAAATGACCTCTTTATTATGTCATTAGGGTGATCACCTTAATCATATAACAGAGCCAGACATTCTCTGTTGGCATAATGATCATTATGGTAATGAAAGGCATCCTTTTACATACATGGATTACCAGCTGAGGTCAAGAAGGATCTGAGGAAAAAGAAACAATCGCATATATACCTATATAAGTATCTAAATGTTATTATTATCAAGCATCATTAATGCACTTGAGCACTAATGAATGCAAAGGCAGGATAGCCTATATCAATTTAATATGTAACCGTACTGTCCTGTGATAATGCTCAAATTGAGCTTTAACAGCCACTTTGTCATGGCTGGCCATGCCTTTGAATCTGCCCAGTCTTCTCCTGTCCACACTGAAGCCTCTGCTCCAACCTATACTGGTGATTGAGGCGAGGAGGAAGTTGCTTAAACCGGGCCCTTTTCAAAATCCAAGATCTGGACCCCAATTTTCTGTCTCATGTCTCAGGCCCTATGACCTGCCTTTTAACGCTCTCACTACGAACATCTGTGAGACCGCAGGATGGAAAAGCTGCTGATGTCATTCCTTGTTTCAAATGGCCGTGACTGAGTACATGTTGGAATACCAGTTCGACAAACAGCTAGCCAGTTCCCCTGGGGTACCGCGATGCTTTCCCTGCAGCTCGGTCAGGCTTCAGAACAGGGCACGAGTATAAGCATCGCTAAAGGTTTCAAATCTACATCTTTACATGCTTTAGAAAACAAGCTGTGTTGTGCTGCTGTTTTTACTTTGGCTAAAGCTGTTGATTCTGTCAACCAACACGTCCATAACAAGAACCTTGTTGCAACCTAAGGTTCACAGGGGATTGTCTGGTCTGGTTTGAAAACAGATTCTCTCGGCGTGTTCAGTGTGGCATATCTGTGGTTCTGCTGTCCACAATTCTGGCGGTATACACGGGGTGTTCCTCAAGATTCAATTATCGGTGCCGACCCTGTTCTCCATCCGTACTGATGGTGTTATTAACGGGCTTGCAACCGGTAAATCCCTCATCCACCTCTATGCTGATAACGCTGTCCTGAACCTAACCTGCACCTCACTGAAGAATGCGCTGTCCACCCTAGCTTTAATAATATCCAACATGCCTTCCTGACCTTCTACTCGTCAATACTGAAACAATGAAATGTATGCTCTTCAATGGGCGTCCACCCCAACCTCCCTGACTCTCAAGCATCGGTACCCTGGAATCTCGTTCCGCATCAAGGCATCCTTCACACGTGCCGCCTGGTATACCCTTGTAAATACAACCACCTGTCAATCCTCCACCAGGGCGATGTAATGTACAAGCTTGGCGCTAAGAAGCTCCTCAGTAAATTACATGTAATTCATCACACTGCCATGTGCTTTCTAACCAGTTGCCCCCTTCAACACTCATCCCTGTGACCTTTGCACTCTGGCTAACTGGCCCTCGGTGGATACAGGATTCCAGACTCAGATACCAAGTGATTCACAAGGCCCTTCAAGATAAATCCCCCTCCATCTTAGCTCACTCTTAAACATCTGCACCTCCGATAGCAACTAGCAATCTGGTCACTCTTAAAACCTATATTAATTTCAGACTGCCAGTGCCAAACTCCAAAATAAGCCAAGCCAAACTCCAAAATAAACAAGCTGGCCAGTTCGTGTCAGTTTTCTAGGCTGGTTAAATAATGGTCACATAAATAATATAAACCTCCAAAGGCCCCAGAATAATAAACGTAAATAATTGTATCTGCAGTTACAGCACATTTAAAACAAAGTCATCTTAAACATATTTACCTCGTATGACATATTTAACTTGGATGACATATTTACCTCGTTTTTTTTAATCAAATTGATATATTTTATATTAGAAATATTGAGCAACTATATAGTATTAGCATTAACATGCAATTTCCAAATATAAGAATAGTATGACCAAGTGAAGTGTCAGTAAAGCTAAAAATCATCTTTATTTTTCTATAATAATTTAGTTCATATCCTGGTGGGTGATTAAGATGATACTTGACAAACATATCATGTGAACAATGTTTAAATGTGATGTTGAGTTACAAGGACGTTAAGAGACTTTCTTATCCACAGAAAGAGAGAATGCACAGGAAACCGGACTGACTCACTAGTCCAGAAGACTGTCTGATTGACCAGCCGACCAGGTGTAAATTAAGTTAACTACTCGTTCTACCAGCTTGAACACAAAAGAATCATAATGGGCTATTAACTGAACAACAGAATCTCTTACAGCATGTCAGATGTCAAGATAGTGCGCTCCATGTGACACCAAAACGGACAAAAAAATCCTGTCAATGTAATCTGGCTGATTATAGTTTATTTTTGTCATTTGATTTCATAATCACCTGTATATGTAACCCGTAGCTACTAAACCCTGATTGCAATATGCAATCAAGTATTCATACCACTTGCATTCCACTGGCAGATATTTATCTGTACAAAAATAAGGAAATCTTGGACATGCAGACAATTGATATATTGTATAGAAACACACAAGGTGAACTATTTTTCCAGATACTCTAGGTTCAAGTTTTTAAAATGAGTATACAACATTTTGGGCTAGCTTTTCATACTTTGTTGGTTGTTAATGCAGTTGATTTAATTTCGATGGGTTTTTTGGTCTACAATCTCCAGGAGCTATTCCAGAAACAATGTCAAAGTGGAAGTAAAAATTCACATAAATAAAAAATCATATTAATCACACTAAACATTAAATATATTTGGATTAGATAAGTATAACTACATTAATACGTTTTAAATATATCCTTTGATTAGATACATATTCAGAGTCTGTTTTACGTAAGTGATTTGTTAAGCCAAATGTTACATTGCTACAGAAACACTAGGCATTGATTTAGATGCACGAAGAAGATGTTGATTACAGTAACAAAAAGGACGACGGATTTAACAGTTCACTTCAATGCGTGTAAGACGTCGTTTCAGTTTGTGTTACAGCCAAAGACAAAACAATTCCATGCAAGGGTGTTTTTCCTCAACACAACCCCAGGGCGAAGACCATGTCCAAATCAACAAGCCCTTGATGTCAGCATGGAGTGTGCGTCATCCATGATGCTGTGATGTGTCTAAGAATCACACTTTCTCATTTATAGCATTACATCAACAGTGCGTGAACATTGCTTGCCCCAGCTCTGGGTTCTCCTACATAACAGGCTATCTAGTACCCCGCTGAACATTCAGAATCCCACGCCTTTCAGTACGTACATGAGAGACAATTGAAAGCAGGATTATTCCTTAAGGCCTGGCGTTTTGACACATACGACCAGCACTAACTCTCCCATGCACAAGAGGGCCTGTCCACCATCATAGTCAAAGCTACATGACTTGTGTGCTGTAACTGTCCATCCTGTCCCTGGTGTGTGTGTCTGTATGTGTGTGTGTGTGTGTGTGTGTGTGTGTGTGTGTGTGTGTGTGTGTGTGTCTGTCCACGCATGCACAGCCTGCTACCACAGCCTAATAAATAGCCTAGCCTTGGGATGAAATAGCAACAACAATGCTGTGTAGAGGCCCTATAGAACCACATTAGAGACCTTGTAAAGCTACACTAGAGACTACACAAAGCTACATTATAGACCTTGTAAAGCTACACTAGAGACTACACAAAGCTACATTAGAGGCCTTGTAAAGCTACACTAGAGACTACACAAAGTTTAAATAGAGACCTTGTAAAGATTCACTAGAAACAACACAGATACACTAGAGACTACACAGAGCTACATTAGACACCTTGTAAAACTACACAGAGCTACATTAGAGAAATTGTAAAGCCATACCAGAGACTACACAAAGCTACATTAGATACCTTGTAAAGCAACCCTAGCGACAACACAAAGTTACATTAGGGACCTTGTAAAGCTTCACTAGAGACTACACAGAGCAACATTATAGTCCCTATACAGCTACACAAGAGCTACTCTAAAACTACATGAAAGGTCCTACAGAGCTACATTAATGCCCCATAGAGCAAAATAGAGACACTATAGAGCAAAATTATTGACCATATAGAGCTACATCAGAGACCCTAAGACGCAACATTACAGACCACATAGAACTACATTAGAGACCCTATAGAATGATATTGGAGACCATACAGAACTACATTAGAGACAACACAAATCTATTGAGCATGTTGACCATCCCCGGGTTAAGTGCACATCTCTTCTCCATAGACTGGCATGACGTAAGTCACTACATAAACAACAACGGTATGATTGGATTGTTCCATTATGCATGTCTGGGGGGGGGTTGGGGGGGGTCCCTGGATACTGGATATCCACTTTACCGCTTTCAAATCTCCGGATAGCAAATCCAAAAACCAGTTATCTGAGGAAATGAAATGTAAACCAGACACTCAAGATGGATACACAGATATTCCCAAATGGAAACGGAACACTAAACACCCCTACTTTAAAACTAATACCAGCCCAGGGAAACCACTTCCTGAAACCTAGAACTACTAATTGAACTATTAAATCAATACATCATCTGAATACAACCGTCAAAGGGCAGACATATTCTAACACCAATGTAATCCACCAGAGTTGCTGGCAACCTGGTCCTACCTTCAGAGTGGTGGGAGAGGGTCAGCAGGCTAACACAGGATGCGCCTATCCCAGATCCGAACACTGTGATCCGGTTGGAGTCTCCTCCGAAGTATCCAATGTTCTCGCTGATCCACCTCAGGGCCTGGATCTGGTCCAGTAGGCCATAATTCCCCTTTGCTGCCTGGTCGCCTGTGGACAGGAACCCTGGAAAAGACAAAAGCATATGAAGTAAGCTGATGATATAAAATGTATTATAGTCGTTTACAGTTGATGCCTTTTGGGTCACAGATGAATACAGGAATTCCGAAAAGAAATATGTCCTCACTATACTTGGTACAATATCAAAATGCACCTCGAAAATCCTATTTTTGATGCATGGAATGCTGGTGTCAACTATAAAAATGTGTATCAAAAATAACAAACACACCCCAGAAAATTCTGTGGAGTTTTTCATGAGATTCCTTTTTCTTTCACAGATCATGAAGTACAAGCAAGTCTAAACATTCACATTGTTCTCGCTCTTTCTCAGAACATGTCACATCTAAATCACTGACTGAAAGAAAAGACAGTACATAAAAACAATACTGCATGTAGATATCTAAACACAAATACACACGTTTAAATATATACAAACACTAACCCGAAATCTAACACGTGGGGCCGGTTTCACAGGCGCAGATGAAGCCTTGTACTGGAAGTCAGTGGTGAATAAGGCCTGCTTCGTGTTTTCACACATACCACTAACACTTTTCAACATCTAACCTCCGCAAGACGTATGCTCATGAAACGCCAACTCTTCCCCTGGACACAATTAGTTGCTAAAAGAAGGTGCTGGGCAGTCACTGGCATTTGGTAGATAGCTACCTCCGTTAAATTCACTAGTCCAGGGCCTGGCACAGTTTAGGTCCTATCTGAATATTCAGGATAACGTTGATCACTAAATAATCTGATATTATTTCTTAAAGTGACTCAGCTGCTATAAATCCCCCCCCACATCTCTTTCACCCCTTTCTCTACCCCAACCCTTCTATGCCCGAACAATCAAGATCCCGAGCTCTCATGTGAGATTCTGATTCACTGGAGTACATGAACGTTGGTCAAATAGAAGGGCTGTGTGACCGCGTGTCACCTCCGCATTATGGGAAATCAATGCTGAGCCTTCCTGGATGGCCACATATCACCCTGTCTATTGATCTACTGTGATGAGAACAATACATATCTATGAATGCTTTTCAGTTGGGACACTGAGAGAAAAGGCAGGGGAGATGGCCGCTAAGGGAGCCTGAATAATGTAGATGTACTAGAAAGGTTCCTTTGTAAATCAGGATCTCTTTAGCGTAGGCCTATTTGTTTGTATACTTTCTATTTGAACTTTTCTGATGTTCAGAGTTGAATGGATAAATGAGGAAAGCAAAAAGCTTTTGAAATGTCGTAGATGCCCATCAGCTTTATCCCACACTCAAAAGATGAGAGAAATATAACCATAAACTATAAAATTGTTCAATTACAAAACCAAATACAGGTTATGTTTCAAAAAGCATACTTGTGTTCTTTCTGCAGCATAAAGCAAGTACACAAGTCAACTCTCAGGGTTCAAAATCCAAACTTATTCCAAACCTAAGAACACTGTCTCAAACCTAAGAACATTAAATGTTCCAAACCTACTCCAAACACTAAATTGACAGTATGTACTACATTTACCGGAAGTACTGTAATTGTACTTGGGAGGTCAGGAAAACACAGCATGCATCAGAGCATACTTTTTCACACACTTCTTTCCCAGTATTCACTGTGACTTTGGCCGCTTCACAGGGAACTGCAAGAGAATAACACTATCCATTGCTCACTTGTCACTAATACCGTCATTGCTTCAAATGTAAGCACTCTGCATTCTCACATCCTTTCGTTTTTCGGTGGTCTCAGAAGAGCACACTCGAAAGAACAAGAGAATGCCAGTACTCATTTTGAAATAAATCCACACTTTTCTGTAAAACGTGTGTCACAATCAAAGGCACCCATGGCATTTTTATGAATATAGTATCTTTCCATCACTATGGAAGCATATTTTGCTCTCACACAATGTGAGGTAGGTGGTTCGAGAAGTAATCAATGATCCATGGAGCAGAGTTTGAGAACTGGAGAAGTTATTTGAATCTAAGGCTCACCAAGTCTCTTAAAACTACAATTAGACATTATCTTCTTACCAATAAGCTATTCAGATATTTTGCCTGAAGAAAGCCCCTACTCTCATGCAATCATACATGTTAGCTATAAAAACCTAGCCAGGTATTTCCACCTCTACCTAAAAAGTACTGAGCACGTTTGAGCATATTTTAGCATTTTTTATGTATTTTTTTTAAAAGCATGTTCATTTGCTTACACAACCCTGTTACTTGAAGTTAGAGGACGTTTTTAATGGCTGAATTGAAGTCTCCTCTAAGTTAAATCTATCTAAGAATATCATACTGCCATGCTCCCCAGAGTCGGTACTACGGTAAGAGCCAGAGTCGGTTCGACTGTAAATCCTTCAGCTACGGCTTGTACCTTGAGTGAAATGCAACATGAAAACAGAAGTCAATTCAGTTGTTTGACTGGCCTGTGCATGCTCCCAATGTACGCAACATGGACTAACTGGACTAGACATTTCCAGCGAATCCCATCTCTTCATATGATGATATGTGACATTGAGCCTCTCTTTGGGAGCTACTGGAACCACCTCTCTAGGGCATTAGCCAACACATATGAGAAAGAGGACAAACACACTCAAACACACACAGACTTTTACTGTGTCTCCAGGGCTCAGGCCCAGCTGCGTGATGGGCAATCGAACGTTACATCATCTGATACCCCAGAGGAAACCTCAACAGACTGAGCGCCAATCAAACTTCATGAACATGGAAATACATACAGGGAATGGCTTTCTGAACACGGAAATACATACAGGGAATTACTTTCTGAACATGGATATATGTAGATACAGGGAATGACTTTCAGAACATTGGATACATATAAAGGGTATAGACATCTGAATATACACTACGATTCAAAAGTCTTGGGTCACTTGGAAGTGTGCTTGTTTTTCATGAAAACATACATGAAATTAGATTGAATAGGAACTATAGCAAAAATGAATAGGAAATATAGTCATTCGTAAGGTTGGAAATTATAATTCATTATTGAAGTAATAACTGTGTAACTGTGTCAAAGAATTATCCAATTGCAGCATTTACAGTTTTGCAGCCTGTTTAAAGAGGCCTTTAACCTTGTACAAATTTCCCACCTACTACTTCCAAAGCACCCCCAGACCATCACATTGCCTCCACCATGCTTGACAGACATCGTCAAGCAATCATCCAGCATCTTTCATATGATGTATGTCTCAAAAATGTTCTTCTTTTTGATCCAAACACCTCAAACATAGATTTGTCTATACACTTTTTTCAAATCTTCCTGTCCAGTGTCTGTGTAATTTTGCTCATCTTAATCTTTTCTTTTTATTGACCAGTCTGAGATATGGCTATGTCTTTGCAACTCATCACCGTTGGCGTTGATACTGGAGATTTGCAGATTCTATTTTATGTTGAGGACATGTGAGGCAATTGTTTCTCAAAGTAGACACTCTAATGTATTTTTTCCCTTTCTCAGTTGTGCACTGGGTCCTCCCACTCCTCCTTCTATTTTGGTTAGAGCTGGTTTGCACAGATCTGTGAAGGGAGCAGTACAAATCGTTGTAAGAGATCTTCAGTTTCTTGGCAATTTCTTGCATGGAATAGTCTTCATTTATCAGAACAAGAATAGACCGACGAGTCTCATAAGAAAGGTCTTAGTTTATGATAATTTTCAGCCTGTAATCGACCCCACAATTGCTGATGCTGAAGGTACCGATCTTGTCTAAAGACCAGTTTTATTGCTTCTTTAATCAGCACATATATTTTCAGCATAGCTATCGTAATTGCAAAAAGGCTTTTCTAATTATCAATTAGCCTTTTAAAATTATAAACCTGATGACTAGCCTCTGTATTCCTGTATAGATACTCCATAAAAAATCTGCCATTTCCAGCTACACAAGTCATTTACAACATTATCAATGTCTAAATTGTATTTCTGATAAATTTTATGTTTGTTTACTAGACAAAAACAAGGACATTTGAAAGTGACCCCAAACTTTTGAACGAAAATGTACACAGACCTACAGGGAATAACCTAATCATGGACAGACATACAGGGAATAATGGTACAAAAATGACATACAGGGAATAACCTAATGAATAACCTTCTGAACATAAACAAACAGGGAATAATCTATTGGATAACATTCTGAACATAGACAGACATATAGGGAATTACCTACTGAATAAACTTCTTAACATAGACAGACATACAGGGAATAACCTACTGAATAACCTTCAATACAGGTCCCCCCATACCAAGATCAAAAGACCTATATGTGTCCCTCAGAAGAAAATTATTTAAATTCCGATGAGTCGTAGGGGTTGCAAAAGCATGATTACACTGTCTGACAGATCATCTACGAATCGAAAAAAAAATCCAGACCATTGGCAATCCACATAGGACAGGTTGTCCCAACAAATTCAGCCAAAGATCTGACCCGAAAGATGTTCATTCATGTTTCTAAAACCCCATGGTGACCAAGGGATCTACATACCTCCCTTACCAAAATCAATGTCCAAGTGCACGAGTCAACCTTTAGAAAGAGACTAAACAAATTTGGCCTGCATGGGATGTCAGGAGTGAAGACGCCTCTGAACGTAAAAAAGAATATCAAGAGATGTTAACCAGACAAACCCTGGGTAAAACCAAAAACTCCTGGAAGAATCTGTGCTTTGGACAGATGAGTCAAAGATGCACACACTTGTTTGGCCTTAATGTCAAAAGCCATGTTTACTGCATGGATGTGGTGACGTTATGGTTTGGGGCTGAGTTGTACTAGAGAATTCTTGAGGAGAGTGTGTGTCAAAAAGCTGAAGCTGAACCAAACGTGAATTTTGCGAAAGAACAATGATCCAAAGCACAGAAGAAAAGCAACCACATATTGTCTCTTAAGAATAAATGGGGGGTTATGGAACGGTCAAAACACTAATCTCAATCCTATCACAAAGCTATCGGGGGGCTTTAAGTGGGCCATTCAAGCAAGAAAGCCTTCGAAACATGACACAATTTAACCAGTACAGCAAAAAAACTGTAGAGTAAAATTCCTCCCAGTCGATGTAATAGACTGAAAAACAATTATAACAAACAGCTACATTGAATTATTTCAGACTAACGTAGAAACACCAGCTATTGATGCTAGATATTTAGTTGTTTAGTCTACACTACAAAAATGCATTTCTTCAGATTTTTGATGAATAAATGATTGAAACGTTTATTTGCTAATTTGATTATTTTTCTCTGTAAATTGTGTTGAATTTAATTTTACATATCCATATTACCAAGAGACCAAAAAGATTTCTTTACATGGGTTGTACTTTTCACAGTGGGGATGCACTGGCCACCGTAACAACAAACAGGCTTAGTCCTGTCTTAGACTGTCCTACTTGCCAGACACAGGTAAGCACAAGATGGCAAGAACATCATCAACACATTCACATCATGAGCTGTGCATAATTAAAAATGATAACAACATTAAATAAAAATGGAACAAACTGATTCTCAGCTTGAGGTCCAAACATGCGCTGGAGGCTTCACCTCCCTGATGTACCAAATGATCTGCTCAACACTTTTTCTTCTGGTTTCGGGGAGTGACATGCAAACTATATTTTCTTTTTTCGCAAATGCTTCATCTGAGTCAAGAGGAATGATTGTTTTTTTCCCTCTGCCAGTGAGTGATTTATTTAATTGGTATGTCTGACCAGCTGCCCACGGTGAATTCTACAGATTGGCATCTGCCTTAGGCTTTCAAAGCATGAAGTCCACCACTGGATGGCCCAGGGCGGCCTCCACTAGAAAAGCGAAAGGAATCTGCCAAACAAAATCGCAAACAACCTGGCCACAATTTTTTGGGAGAAGTAGTATATCAAAACTTACGCCTTTTCTAACGATCTGATATGGATGAAAATACCCTAAAATGAATACCCGTATTTTAAAGCTGACACTACTCACATTAGCCCTTAGAGTTGGTAGCATTTAGCTTAAAATCCAAAGACCAGCAATAAAGAGGCAAGTTAATTGTAACATGGTCTAAATCCTTTAGTAGACACAGCGTGTCTGCAATGAACAATAGTGGACATAAGACATGAACAAGGCCAGGGACCAGACAATCTCGGCCCACCGTACTAAACCAAGGTGATTAAGGTCAGTGAGGCACCACAAACCTCTGCAGGCTAGCTAAACCCTGATTAGAAAGCATCTGCTCAACATTCTGTCCTATGTGTGTGTGTGTACCTCTCTGTGTCTGTTTGTCTTTTGGTCCTCTATGACCCCCCCCATCCCACCCCAATAATGGGTTTCAGTATATCCTTTGAGTGTGTGTGTGCATGTATATGTGCTTGCATGTATAGGTTAGTATGTGTGTTTTCAATAATGGTGTCGACCTTCTTCACCTGTCCTCTTCCTGACCCCAGTTAAACAGACCACAGTGTAGGATGGGTAAAGCCATGGCTCATGGACGGGGCTCTGCCACAGGCAGTAGCACAGGAAGGTAGACAGGAGTTGGACACACACGTATATCAACAGATGGTCTCCTTCAGACACTCCCTGAGGACGACAGACAGAAGGAGGATGGAGAGGGAGGGATGGAGAGAAACAGAGAGAGAGAGGAGGGGAAGACAGGGAGATGGAGACAGATAGAGAGAGGTGGATGATGGAGGAGGGAGAGAGGTAGACTGGGTTTGCTGAGAGATAGATACAGATAGAGCAACCAAATTATCTGAGTTGATTTTGAAATATGATGCATTATTGACAAGTGTCCATTTGAGACTTAAAATCTGCAGAGTGACATGTTTTGTAATAGGCTTCAAAGAAAATCTAGATTGTTAAATGCAGGCATTGATTTAGAATTGATGTCCAATTTGTTATTGCAGCCTTGCCTCATGGCAACAATTGCAAAGCTGGTTTGGGTCAATGAAAGATCCAGACCAAAGATCTGTCCATTGATGCACATCTCACCAAGCAGTTCTGCTTAGTTATCTCACTGCTCACTCAACTATGAAGAATTTCCTGGCACATCCACGCTGAAAGAGAAAACATTCTCTGGCCAACAATCACAATTGAGTTTTCAGGTACCCGAGGAGTTGTTACAGCATGACAAGATGGGAAAAACCTGCCCTACATGCATCATGGGCAGCAATGAGACAATTTGCATCACCCTCTTAGTACCCCCAGGAACTGTTGAAATGCATTGACCAGGGTTCAAACTCCTGGTCGCAATGACTCAGCTGTGCTGGGAGGCAGTGACCACTACAACCCCCTGGGGCAAGAAAACAACAGCATTTAACATCAAGTAGATTGCACTGGAGTTGTCTGGGGCGATGGCTGTGTGCCACTGTCTCCTGCTCTAAGGGTCGATGATCTCATCCTGATTCTAGGGACTATTCTTTTTAAAATAAATTCTAAATAGGTAATGATTTGACCACCGGGGGAAAGACAGAGTGATATATGGAGAGGTGTAAAGAGACAGCGAGGGGAGTGAGAGAGAAGGAAAGAGAGAGCAGTGATAGACCTAAAAGAAAAACGGAGACAGCAGAGCAATAGCAAAAAGGGGAGTCGCTACTGAAGGAGCGTTTCGGTAGAAACTCCAATCTCTCTCCGAGAAGCCGCTCCTCGTATTCTCCGGTAAGCAGAGGACAACAGATTTACACCCCTCTCCAGAGGCATGCTGGGAGATGAGACGTGACTACTGCACAATAACCCTCATCAGCCAAATGGTTCACACTTCACACCCAGCAGCACAACATGTCAGTGGGGTTAAGACTGTAGAAGATGGAGCTATAGTGGAGTAAAGGGATGGGGGATGATCTGGGATTTGTTACACCACCTAGACATGTCAGACATGTCAAAGCCAGATAGATAAATGCTTGGGATAAAAGCCTCCGCTAAATAGCATATATTAATATATTACAGGCCTACATATTAGAGCCAAGGCAAAACTAAGTGGATCCTGTTTCATTTTGAATACACAATGGTGGTCGGGACAGACGCCATGGACATCAGCCTTTATAGATATTATGGTCTACCTCCTAACCAGCAAACAGGGAATGTCCTACGAACGTTCCAGGGATGTTCTGGTGACTCGTTAATGTTTGCAGGGTAATTCAGCTCTTGTATGTGATTGCATAAATGTATGTAATTGGATAACTGAATTCAATCAGCTGCAGAAATATTGTAGGTAAGCTTCAGAGCAGTTTACTAGCTATTACACACCTGTATTCAAAGGTCACCATGAACACAAACATTATTCAGAGTAAACCCACATCAAGATGAATCTTTATCTGCATTTAATTAAGTCGGAGTCTCCTTACCCCAGCGCTACATAGCCAGCTATTTAAATATGCAGTATTCAAGCCAATGGCCCCCAGTGTGTGATGAGATGCAGGATCTAAACAAACAAACAAGCAAGGCTGGTCATTAGATTACAGGAATTTCGAGGTAGGACCCATTACACTATCCTAGCAAGACAGACAGAGCCTACATCACCGTGGGCAGCATTTAAAAATACATGTCATATTGCCAGTGGTTACATTTTAATTGAGAAGGGGTCAGATAGTTGTTTTTTCCCTTTAGAAAGCAATTAAGATAGCTGGGTAATTGTTTTTATGCAAACACTTTTGTGAATTTACATGACTGTAAGACAGGAAGACTATTGTGTTTGTGCTGAAAGAGATTTTGTTTTTACTTCGGCTTACAGCGATGATCAATTTCTTTCTTGACTTCGAGTACAGGGGAATTCTGTCAACAAACTAGCCAAGCCCTGCTCCACAATTGATTATAAGGAATGGAATGCGTTTTTACCAGACCTGCTCTCTGTCTATACTAATGAAATTATGATCAAAGATTAGCTGATACAAATATGTTAAAACAAAATGACTGTTTGCTAGCTGTTTGCATCAAGGATACAGCACATGAGTACTTCTATTCAGGGACGCTGACAGGAATCCAAGGGACTGGGACAAAATTCAACGTTTAGGACCCAAAATACGGGCCAAAAATATGTATAAATAGCAATGATGTTACTGTTCATAAAACAGGTCATAAACGTTTATTGTTTAATGCTTTAGCTAGGTAGTACTAAATACTAAGATTGACTGACTAATAAATAAGTATATTTCAGCCAACCTAATGGGCCCCCCCTGAGGCCTGGGTCCGGGACAACTTTACCAGTTGCCCCCCCCGTCAGCGTCACTGCTTCTATTTCAATCATGTTGCGTCTCTCCAGAAAAGGTGTTATGAAAGCGCTCTGGAAATGAATTTGAGTCGACAATGGAGATGGATGTTGACACGGAAATTGACATCTCTCCACATATTACAGTTAGTGGTCAGCCTATAAAGTAAATTAGCTACGTAAAATACTTAGGCATGTTCCTCGATAACTCCGAATTTGACTGCAAACACTGGCTATTTTTAAGCAGACAAATGCAGAACTTCTAAACGCATAAGAACAGATTTAACAAGATGTGCACACATTCTTGAAAGGGTTTATGTTTTAGCCAGCACATGTGTATGTTTATCCTGACCGAAAAACACACGCATGGATGCATACCTCGAAAATCCACCTGAAACCATAGCAAAATAACAGTAAACTGCTTTATCTCAGAGTTCTGGAAAACGGTCTTCTGGACAGATGGGGCAAATATTAACATGTACCAGATTGATGGCAAGAGGAAAGTGTGGAGAAAACAACAACTTCCTAAGGTCCACAGCGTACCCCCCCGGGTAAATATGGGGGAGGGGGCGTATGGCTTGGACATGGCAGCCACAGGAATTAGCTCAGTTACATAGTCAATGAATTTGTCTTCATTGATGTAGTAACTGCTAAAGGCAAAGTGTACCGAAAGAGCATGTTGCAAAAGTACAAGCAAATGCCTCCAAAATCATTGGTCAGTGATTTATCATATATCAAGGCACCACATGCTGCGACAGCAACTAGGGAGTTTTTCATGGCCGTCAAGAGTTGTTGATGGGCCAAGTCAATCCCCCGATTGAAATCCATTTAAAAATGACTTTCATTTGCTGAGGATAACCGACATAAGGCAACATGACAGTTGAAAAGGAATACCGACTGAATATGGCTGCAGGCCTGGCAGAGCATCACCGGAGAAGACACCTATCGTCTGGTGTTGTGTACAGGTTGCTGACTTTAGATAATCATATCCTGTAAAGAATTTGTGGGGTTAAGTTCCAAACACGACCACTGGATCTAAGTATGTTTTATCTGTCGAAACGCTCTTGGTACCCTACAATATGGCGACCATTTCCAAAATGCAAATTTACTATAAACATGCTCTGAAATTAAAGCTGACAGTGTACACTATAACTCCACAGCAATTGTTTGGTTTGAAATCCAACCTTTCGGAGTACAGACATTCGTATTGACTCATACTACATTTCTGCTGTGTTTTGGTCTTTGGCTTCGGTCAGATGAGGAGCACAACACAACAGCAGCACGACTCTACAAGGGGCTTCCAAATCTCTTGGATGTTCAGTATACCAGGAGCTCTCGCGCATCTCCAGCTGACACCCACACACCACTCTTTGATTTCACTGCTGCCTCTTTGAATAGCTGTATGTTACAGCTGAACTGTTCTTCGAGGCTGTATGTGTGCCCCTGCCTCGTTAGGTTAGAGCATCTGCTCACGCCAAAGCCTTATTTAGGTGAAAAGGCAGCATTATGAATCCTTCTGTACGTATTTGAGTCTATCTACGTTGCTGAACTCTGCGTATTTCAAGTTAGAGATTTAAATCAATAGCAGTGCTGTACTATAACGGTGCTCTAGGTTACATATCTCCTTATTTTACAAGCCTGTTTCCAAAAACGTCGGGACGCTGCGTTGGCCACGCTGTGGTAATACTTGCAGAATGTGGTTTGGCATTGTCTTGCTGAAATAACCAAGGCCTTCACTGAATACATTGTCTGGATGGCAGCATATGTTGCTCCAAAACCTGCATATATAGTTCAATGTTAATGGTACCTTCACAGATGTACAAGTCACCCATGCCATGTGCACTAATGCACCCCAATACCATTACGGATGTTGGCTTTTGACATGTGCGCTGATAACTAGTTGGATGATCGCTCTCTTTTAGTCCTGAGGACGCGGTGTACATGATTCTCAAAAATAATTTCGGATTTTGATTTGTCAGACCACAGGGCAGTTTTCCACTTTGCCTCAGTGCATTTTAAATTAGCTTAGGCACAGAGTGCAGCAGAGTGTCTTTTTTGCATGTTAGAGTTTTAACATGCATTTATGGATGGAGCAATGTACTGTGCTCACAGACAATGGTTTTCTGAAGTGTTTCTGTACCCATGCAGTTATTTCTACTACAGAATCATGTTTGATTTTAATGTAGTGCCGCCTGAGGGCCCAAAGATCATGGCCATCCAATATTGTTTTTTGGCCTTGTCCCTTGCATACAGAGATTTCTCTGGATTCTCTGAGTCTGTTAATTACATTATGTACCATAGATGATGAGATACCCAAAATCTTTGTTGTACTATTTACCTACGCAGTCTTTCACAGTCTCTTTGATACCCAAACATCTTACTGACCCGTTCCCAATAAACCAAATAATTTTTGAGATTTTCCGCCAGATTTGTTTTTAGCATATCATAACTTTTTCTGACCCTGTCCCAGCTTTTGTGAAACACGGTGCTGGCATCAAATTCACAACGGCCATACATTTTTCAAGAAACAATAACATATCACAGTTTCAACATTTGATATGTTGTCATTGAACTATATCCTTTTGAATAAAGGTTCTGAATGATATCCACTGCATTTTGTTTTGTTTACATTTCACAAAGCGTCCTAACCTTTTTGGAAGCAGGGTTGTATTGGTACAAGGATGAGCTGTAGATTGTTTTGACTATGTACAGTACACACTGATAACTGTTCAGTTTTTCTACTAGTTACGATTGAGAACACATTCTGATTTACAGTAAAATGTGCCTGGGAGTCATTAGTGTTAACTGCCTTGCTCATAGACAGCAAGCCAGAGTTTCCCCTCAGGGTTTACAATCTAGCAAACTTCATCAGAGCATGAAGTTCAGTAAAAGGCAGAAGTCATGAAAAGGCCTGTAATTCTGTTAAACAAAGTTATGTTTGTGTTTTACAGTACATTTTTATGCACAGCAGCTGTAGAACTAAACCACACTGTAATTTCAAATATTTCAGTTTATAATTCTTTTGGGGGTATCGCTACAGGAATCGTAAAACTCCACATGAAATTGTAAAATTTTCAAACAATTCCATGTTCACATAGTACAAATCCCAAAT
Organism: Esox niger; assembly: GCA_016801105.1. NCBI lineage: Eukaryota > Metazoa > Chordata > Actinopteri > Esociformes > Esocidae > Esox > Esox niger. The sequence goes on from JACXGJ010004988.1 coordinate 24,020, forward strand.
TACTGGAAAGAGAAGGGTAAAACCTTCAGGGAGGTTTTATAATTACTTAGGTTGCTGCTGTATGCATATTCTCTCTTCGTAGCCAAGCGGTTAAAGCGTCGGGCTAGTAACCAATAGGTTATTAGTTAGAATTCTTCATAACAATGTCCTTTTTGCTGTTTAGTATGGTGTCTGAAGCTCAGACAGAATGTGCATGGAGAGATAGGCTACCACTGACACTGCTGAATGGAGAGCGTTGCCTGCGGCCCAGTCTGTTTCTTCTCTCCTGCCAACTCCTTATGGAACTGTCATACCAAAGCCACATGTAGCTTAATAATGACAGCAAGGCAAAGGACTTGGCAAGAGCAAAGACAAATCTGTTTCCGAACTATAGAGACCTGTAACCGTTCGCTCAAATTCCTCGTTTCTTATTTTCCTCCTTTTTTCCCAAGACGATGTCAGTGCTGTGTGAAATAACAGCTCTGACAAAGGCTATACAGTACAACCCTCGGCCCTAACATGATTAAGATGTGAAATGAGGTGTGTATTTGCAACAAGGCTGTGCGGGTAACCACATTACACATCTTCCAACCTAATCATCATGTTGATAAGTGTATTAAGGTTCATCTCGGCTTCCTTACCGAGCATCCCATCCGAGCATCTCATCTCTCTCCTTAGAGCACGAATAATCAACTTATGTCCTGAAGGCCCAAAACATTTCTGGTTTTCATCGTCTCCTTCCCCGGGACCGATCCTTACCTAAGGCACCAGGTGAGCGCAATAAAAAAAAGAAAAAGAAGTTCGGCCCTCCAGAAATGAAGTAGGCTCCGCCTCCTGCGGAACGTTCAGAATGAGCCAGGATGAGCAGCCGTGTGTTTTCCATTAAAACCGTTTCAACGTCGCTGTTTGTTCCATTTCCGTGTGGAGGTGTGTGTTTGTGTTCCGTTTAAAAGCATTAGATGTACGTGATTGTCTGTGTGTGTGTACACGTGTGCTTGTGTGTGGCGGCAGGTGTAGAAGCAGCTGCTGTAGTGATTTCCTATAACCTCTCTTCTTAGCATTGATATGTCAATATTGATTATGATTTAAATGCCTGTATCTTATTGGCAGGTCCATAACTCAGGATGGAGCGTGAGGAAAAGGACTGTAGCAAGCCCAAAAATAACATACCTTTTTGTGAATTTCTCTCTCTTACTTTCTTCCTCTTTCTCTGTCTCTCTTTTGGGCTATATTGGATCAGACGGGCAATTAATGTTGGGGGGGTGGTAAAGAGCGGAGTGCAGGGGTTAGAGGAAGGAGCTGGTTATGAAGCTGAAGACAGAAGACAAGCAGTATAGGACAGACGGAGGAATCAAATGGAGGAGAGGAAAAAAGAGGAGAAAGGAACAGGAAGTGATGACGCAACCAAGGAGCAGCTCTCTCCCCCTCTCTTACTCTCCATAACACTCTCCTTTCTATCTCTCTCCCTCTCTTACTCTCTATAACACACTCCTTTCTATCTCTCTCTCTCCCTCTGGGGGTTCCAGCTAACAAGGCAGTCTGTGTATACCTTCTCTCCTCAGTCTCCCCCTTTCCGTCTCTCTCGTTCTCTCTCTCTCTCTCTCTCTCTCTCTCTCTCTCTCTCTCTCTTTCTGTTCATCTGTGAAAGAAACAGCCCACACCGCGTTACCCATGACAGCCCCCAAAGAACACCCCCCCACAACAAAAGACCCCCCAGCCTCTTGGTGAATGGAAGCCTCCAGGGTGTGGATGGGAGGATGGAGGGAGTGAGGGAGAGCAGCAGGCCTCCCTGGACACATAAAAACACAAAGAGGTAGTGTGTTGGGCTTGGAGATGAGCTGACCAAAGGACACGCCCAACTCCAGCTAGCCCTGTCACCCAGACTAAAGCATTCTCACCCCCCCCTCCCCTAGGGTCAGGAATTCCAGCAGGACGTGTATAAGGAAAGGGCTGGATTGAGAGGGCCGGGGGGTGTACAGTGCTTTTCTTTACAGCCCGCTGCCCGGTGACTTCACTACTTGACTAGAGAGTGGGGGAGAAAGATGAGAAAGAGGCAGGCAGGGGGGGAAAGAGTGCTACAGCACAAGAGAGCCTCTTTATAGACTGTTAAACACTGAAGCCCATTCAAACTCTCTGCCTCATCCCCCTGTTTCCGGAAGAAAGGGAGAAAAAACATGAAAGAAAGACTGAAGGATGTAAATTGTGAAAACAAGCAGGCTATGTTGCAAACGCGTTCTCATCTAATTGTCATCTCTCTCACACGGAGTGGCAGAGGAAAACAAACTCATAGTGAATGTAACACGGACAAACTCTGACTAGTTAATGGTCAAAGGGAATACATGTATGAGGCCATGAAGCACTGATCTCAATAGACCTTATTACGAGTAAAAAAAAATTGTGTCAGGCAGTAGCCTCGGATAGAAAACGATGTTATTCTTTCCCTGTGAAGGTCTGTTGATGAGCTCTTCAATAGATTCATTCCTGCAGATGATTAAGAACAGGTTTTGCCGCACACACAGCAGCGCTTTAAATCCAGAGAGACAGATTGATCATGGTAAATAGCTTTTCGGAAAGTAACGCAAACCTCAATACAGTGGCTAGCGCTAACAGCAGAACACAGTCCAGCCCGCTCCGGACAGACAGCTTTTCTCATCCCTTATCAGGAAATCATCAAGATGTCTGACTGGAGATGTATCAGGCCACTCTGAGTTCAGTAAGATGCCTGTTGTAGATTCAGTCAGATTCAGAGAAATGATACAGTGTGTTTGGTCATAGATCCTGCCCCATGCTCTGCTCGTCTGTTGACTAAATCTATCACGTAAACTGAGCTGAGACACACTAACCCTTACATACGAACACGCGTGTGCGCACACATACACACACACACACACACACACACGCACACACACGCACACACACGCGCACACACACACACTGAGCTGATCCGAGCCGAGCCACTCACATGGAAAATGTGGTTGTGTGCAGTAAACCGGCATGTAAGAGAAATGTCATAAGGGACCGCGGGAAATCATCTGACACACACACACACACACACACACACACAAACACACACACGCACGCGCACACACACACACACACACACACACTTACACACACTTACACACGCACACACACACACACACAGACACACACACGCAGACACACACATACATACACACACACACACACACGCAGACACACGCACGTCCACACACCCGTCACCCCCAGCGCGCACACACCCTCGCGCCCAGATCTCTTACTGACCGCACTGTTTTCGGAGAAACAGGGACAGAGTAAAAACACGACAAAAAAATCCGAAGGAGGGTTGCCGGGGCCCTGTTGCCGAGGCTTGTTGCTGTGCGGCGTTGGACCAGCTGTTGGTTGTCCCTGGCTGTGACTTTGGGACTATTTAATCTGATTGTGTGATGCGTCCCTGTGGCCATGGTATCAGCGCATCCTGGTCAAGGGCTCCGGAACACGCAGGCGTGATGAGACTGGCTGGAACTACAAATGAGGAGTTTGTATATCTATGTATGGCACTAAGCACCACTCGATCAATCCCACAACGCCCTTAGGAGCTGTCTGGTTTCGTACCCTCTGTCTCATCCACCCTCCCTCTCTCACTCTCTTGCTTTCACTTTCTCCCTCACTTTCTTTTCTCTTTCCCTCCCTTTCATCTTGCTTTCTGACCCACCACCACTCTCTTTATCCCAAACCCCCATCTCTCCCTCACAGAGACATTGGCGTGTCAAACAGGGAAATGCTTTTACGCTAAGTGGTGGTTTGCATGAAACAGCTGTGAGGACGCAGCTCTTCTCTGCCCTAGTCTAGCCTGGCGCTAGGGTGGGATAGAGTGTGCATCCCAAAAAGTGCCCTTGTGGTATATATCGTGCACTGTTTTTGACAAGGAGGCCCTTAGAGTTCTGAGGGGAAACTAGCGAACTATGAAGTGAGCAGTGCCATTTGGGATGAAGCCAGAGAGACAGAACAGACAGTCTGTTAGTGAAAGACTGACTGCTGCTTTGGCTCCGCATGGGAATAACAGCAGAGGTGATGAAATAAAGGATTCAGAGTTTCAGCGCTCAGGCTGATTCCAACATGGATTTATCCAACAGTGTCTACATCCCATTGTATTCCCCTCACCCACTATGAAGCGATCATTCCCTTGGAAACAAGTCCTGACAAAAAATGCTTTCGGTGTACTTTCAAGCATTTCTTTCATCTGTGAAATCACAATAACAAACGGGCCTACCTACAGGCTACTATGTACCCCGATAATTTGACAATATACGTCTTTTAGAAGCAGCTGTTTTCCTGCCCACAAGGTTTTGCAACACACATGTCAATACATATCTGTAGAAAGTTGAGATAAAATGTGACGATGTAATTTAAAGGCATGGTTGGGTAAATGTTGGTAATTTTCCTCCAGCTTTTAAGTAGCAGGCACACACACACACACACACACACAAACATTTGGTTTACTATAGTACAAGGAAAACAAAACTATTAGTTTTCCTTGTGGGGACCCAAAGATAATCATTCAAAATTATATTTACCTTAACCAAAAAAATCGCCCATTTCCAGATAAGGGTTAGAGTCCTGCATTGGGTCGGTTCCCGGCGATTGAGCCACAAATAAATCAATGATTGGGTGAAATTAAACTATTATTTTGCAGGTTAGAAATGCTTTATATCAACAATGAATCAGAGACAAATTGAGCAGGATGAAAATAGCCAACTTTCAGTTGTCAGGTAAGCTAAGCTAATCAGTCCTACTTTACATCACACGAAAATGACTGGCTAACAGAACTACAAATTAAGAAATTAAAGATGATCATGAGTGAATAAACCATTGTGCAAACAGATGCAGAGACAAAGCCCTGTTTTGGAAATACTTGGGGATTTTTATGAAGAACAACAACATGGTAGAGATATGCAGTGCACAGCCTACAAAAGGTGGAAGCAGGTTGGCGAGTGATATTTGTTAACTAGTATGAAAACGGACACTTCTCAAAACATCATACTGTACATAGCTGGGTTGTAACAGCGTTTTTTTATGACTTAACCTTGTTCTCTCTGCGATTGTAAAGATAAATGGCTCAATGAAGCGGTACCTCAAATGGAATTAATGCAGGAAAGTGAAGTTAAGAATATGATGTCTGGAGGCATGAATACATTTCTGTTTTACTTTTGCGGGTAATGGTTCGGTACTGTGAACTAAATCTATGCCGGTGGGTTGAGTGGTGAAGAAAAGTCTGTCCTTCTGTTAGGTGTTGCATGGATTTCCTGAACAGATGTAGCCAACACTGACCTGTGCAGGTCGCTAAACTAGGGAAAGATCTCAAGGTCCTTTTTTTTTACCATCATTGTGGTGATTTTCATGATAGTAAAACAAACACACACACACACACACACACACACACACACACACACATGCAGGCACAAACACAGGAGATCAGAGAGTGAACTTATCAAAGACAGATCAGCAAAGAGGAGTGTGTCTATGGTCATCATTTTCGAGTAGCTTCAAAGACCTAGCTCCACAGCTCAGGTTTCTGTCTCTCCCCCCACCTCTCTCGCAAACCTTCTAATTCTCTCTCTTCACTCTCTCTCAATGTCTCCTACACTCTCTCAATCTATCTCTGTCTTCCACTCAACTGCAGAAAGGCTCGAGGGATTTAGCAGAGGTGTGGGCTGTCAGGGTGTCGGCAGGCCCTATGGATTTAGTTGTAACTTTTTAGATCTGTTAAATTATGTAAGCAAATGGGCCAGCTATTCTCAAATCTCTTCAACTCTCTCTTTCTCTCAACCTCTACGGACTACAGCTGCCAAAGCCTGGTAACTTGCGTAGTCTGTAGTAGCACTAAATATAAAGCATCACTCCATCACTCCATGTACTGTTATTCTCCATTAATGTCACCCCCTGGTAATCTCTGTTCATTTTTGACACATAATTTTTATTCATTTGTGAAATGCTGTCATTCATTTTCATTGTGAATAGAGGCGTCTTTTCGATGTTGGGGTGTGCACATTGTGCTATTTAGGGCAGCATGTGCAAAACAAGTGTGTGTGATGTGCTGTACATGAAACAGACTTTTAAAATGCATTTTTATTAAAATGTCACCACTATATATCTATTTATGTGTTACCGTATATATAAATCACAAACAATGTGGCGTTATGAAATTAATTGCTTTTTAGTGGGTCTCAGTCTCCAGGATCTGTATTGATGTTTTTCACCTGTTTACCTGGGGTATAATATATTAGGTCACACATAGGTAAAATCCCTTGGTCATCCATCAAAGTAAAAGCAAAGATATGTCAGGTGAAAGTAGACAGATGGGTTAATGATCCAAATTCAAGCCTGTTATTTAAACAGTATTAACCACGTAACCATAAAGTAACAAAAATGTAAGTATGCAGTAAGAACGCATACAGTTTCCGGGTTAGATAGTACTTAGTATGAAAGAAGCATGTAAATACTACATAACTACATACGTATTACATATGTATGTATGTGGTATGAACACATAAGAAGGTAGTGAGAATTTAGGGCTGACATGTACTTTGTATGGAAGAAGCATGTAACCAGCAGTACATAACTACTCATTCATAACCCACTTAAGTACATGATAAGAACACATACAAATGTAGGAACAAATTAGATGTTATGTTCCCAGATTTGAGGAGATTGTTTCGCTGAATAATTCTCTGAGTCAGAGGCAGCCTACCTGTCCTTTAAAGGGTACTGATCTATCACGGGTTAGATTGTACTTACAGTCTTTGTTTTAATCACCTGTCCATTTACCAGTAATGTAGCAGAAATGTTCTTCATTCATAGTAAGTTCACATAACACTTCAATTGTTCCTACATTATGTGTTCTTGCCACATACATACATTTTTGTTTCTTCATAGACTCATGTGTACATTTGTGCAGGCAAGTGTTGTAATTTGAATGGTTACCATTAAAGCTGATAAAAAATGCATAAACAGTTGATAAAAACACTAAACACATTCAGGGTAATAATCAAAAAGCACATAACGGTCGCAAATTTGCCAAGAAGAGGACGCATGTGCATTTTGTCCCCACTCACTGTGAGGAAGGTCGTGAGAGAGGCAGGGAAGAAACCAAGAATCACAGTTTTATAACTACAGCGGAATCTTAAGGTAATCTCATAGTATCATGCCTCGTTTCTACTGGTACCAAACACTTGTGTTGTACCCTTAAGTCCAGACATTTTTCTGTTTCAATTGACACGGGCCAATGCCAGTGGGCCACCAGGTGTCAAGCCCCGGACTTTAGGACTTAGGGCAGGGTTTGCAGGTTGACACGTTACGTGCAGCAAAAACGCTGCATAATGTACTATTTGAATAGCGATGTGTAGCCTATCATTTGCTTAGTCTTCAGCAGATCCCTGATAAAATAAAGTATGAAATAACATAGTACAGGGAACCAAAGACTCATAATGGAAAGAGCTGGAACGACCAAATGTGGTACGATGGAAATACCTCAATAGAACAAGAAACCAGAGATTTGAACTCAGCTCGCCCACATAAAAAGCTGTCTCATTAACCACTACACCAGCTGTACATTGGAGGAGTGTCAGTACAGCCTCAAGTCTACTGTGAAAAAATCCCCTGTTGCCACTGGCTGTTTTAACAGCTAATTGGACTGGCCATTAGTGAATGATATTGATAGAGTTAAACTGACTAATATTCCTTACTAAGTTTACCACCACCACAAATAGAGAATAAGAATTATATGGCGTTTGTCATTGGCCGTTTTAACAGCATATTAGCCAGTAATAAACTTTACCAGTATCTACTAACTTACTGGAATAGTCATAAGAGTTGAGCAATTGCTAGCGAGACTGAAGATTAATTTTTCCATGCCAGAAACAGTCGCAATATAACCGTACATAGATTTAGTTAAGTTTTACTATAACGTAACTACGGTATGTTCTAGCCAGCAAATGTGTTTGTCTATCCTGACCCAAAACGCATGCATGGAAGCGTACCTCAAAAATACACCAGAAACAGTTGCAGTATAAGCGTAAACTGTTTTATTTCAGGATTACTAGAATGTAGATACTAAAGGTTTTAGTCAACAAAGTTTTCGTCTATACAGAATGATTCCTAATGTGTACTTCGCGTTGCCTGTGAGGAGTTACGAACACAGGACCTATAGTTTGCAGGTCTGCTTCTCTAACCACTAGGCTATTTAACAAGGGATTGTCAGTCAGTCACTCAGTAAGAGACATTCGCTTTTCTTATCCGGCTCCGCTTACGCCGTCTGGCAGAAACGGAGCACTGTGACCGACACGTGCCTTGCAGAACATTACCTCAGAATTCTCCCAAATCCTTCTATTAAAGGTATTGTTTATTTTACTTCCAGAAAACCAAATAGCGTTGATAATTCACTCCTCCCTCCCCACCTGAGCCCCTCCTTAAGTCCTTGGTACCAAATGTATAGTGGAAACAGAAAAGTCTGGAGCCGCCATTAGCATAGATCACCGGTGTGGCCCTGGTACTGGGTTAAAGCACATGAGGAAATGTGCCATCATGTTCTTTTAATCTCGTTAGTCACCACCTCCATGTCAACAAGCTCTGTGGAAGGGTTAAAAGAACAAAGACATTACTAAGCCCAACCCACAAATTACAGCATCTGAATTTTGTCAAGTGTTATTCGAGCTACAATTGGAGTTGTGTGTTGTGGTCAGATAATCAAAAACATGTCACCTTTTGACCATGTACACCACTGGCATGTTTGGCATCAGAAGGGAACTGCATACAAGGAAAAGCACCTGATACCCACAGTCAAATATGGGAGGTGGATCATTGATTATTTGGGACTGTTTTGCTACTAGAGGTCTAGGGACTGCTGTTAAGATCGATGACATAATGAATTCTAGTAAATACCAGGATATTGTAGTCCCGAACATGGTTGCTTCTGCCAGGAAATTGAGACTTACCCAGGGATTGACCTTTCAACAAGACAATGACTACAAAACACATCAAAATCAACACAGAAATGGTTTTGGGACAACAAAATCAATGTTTTACAATGGCCATCTCAGTTTCTGGACTTCAATCCAATTGACAACCAGTGGTCTGAATAGGGGACAAGTGCAGAGCTAAGACTATCAAGGACCTTGAAATGTCCTGCATGGAGGAGAGGTCCAAGATCCCTGGGAAAGTGTTTGCCAAACATATCCGACATTACTGGTAGAGGCTCAGGGCTGCAATCCTATCAATTTATGAAATAAGTATGATATGATAAAAGTACACATAAAAATGTATACTTTTGAAACCTATGTTTTGCCCCAAAAAAATCAAACTAATTAAAAGAACAAATGGATCAGAAATACAGTGTCATGTTTAATGTTGTAAATTACTTTTATAGCAGGAAACAGCTGATTTTATATGGAATACTGTATCTACATAGGTGTAATGAGGCCCGTTATCAGCAACCATCAGTCTTGTGTTCCAATCGCACACGTTGTGTTTGCTAATCCAAATGTATCACTTTAAAAGGCTAATTGATCATTACAAAACCCTCTTGCAATTATGTTAGCACTGCTGAAAATTGTTTTGCTGATTAAAGAAACAATAAAACTGGCCTTCTTTAGACTAGTTGAGTATCTGGAGCATCAGCTAACCTTGTCATTGACAATATATATATTCTTCTATATTCCCTATTCAAATTAATTTAATGTAGGTTTTCATGGAAAACAAGTACATTTCCAAGTGACCCAACACATTTGAATTGTAGTGTATATAATATACATAAATTGTTTGGAATACATACACAACCGTTCAAATGTTTGGGGTCATTTAAAAAGGTCCTTGTTTCCTATGACAACATACAGTACATGAAACAAGTGTACGAGATCCGTATGAGTACGCGTGTGTTTGTCTGGCCTGAGGCCCCCGACAGTACATGCGTGTGCAGGTTGTTTGTCTGGCCTGAGGCCCCCGACAGTACATACGTGTGCGGGTTGTTTGTCTGGCCTGAGGCCTCCGACAGTACATGCGTGTGCGGGTTGTTTGTTTGGCCTGAGGCCCCCGACAGTACATGCGTGTGCAGGTTGTTTGTTTGGCCTGAGACCTCCGACAGTACATGCGTGTGCAGGTTGTTTGTCTGGCCTGAGACCTCCGACAGTACATGCGTGTGCGGGTTGTTTGTCTGGCCTGAGACCTCCGACAGTACATGCGTGTGCGGGTTGTTTGTTTGGCCGTGGCCAAAGCGGTGTGTTTTGGTTCTGTGGTGGGGGGAGATGGATGGGGTGTGTGTGCAGTGATGTCACTGTGACAAATGGGCCAAGCATGTTGGCTGAGACTCGCACATCGCCTCTCATTTCAATTAGTTCCTAGCACTGCCACCAGCCACCCAGCCCCCCCCACTGTACATACTAAACGCGCGCACACACACACACACACACACACACACACACACACACACACACACACACACAGCAGAGAGCCCCCTACCTAACTAAAGTCAGTGATCCATAAGAAGAGCTTCTTGAATTAATCTCCCCTCAATTACCAAGACAACACATTCTCTTTCCATTCCAACAGCCAGCCAGCCGCCCGTTACATCACTATCAAAATGAATGGCACGAATAGCACACTTCCCACATATAATGGACTACTTATGACCACTTATAGAAACGTATAGGAGTTGTACACCTGTAAGAAATAGGGTGCCATTTTGGATGTAGCTCCCCTACCATCTCCTAGCACAGAGCCTCTTGTCATATTTTAGGGTTCACCATCCATGTGGTGTTGTAAAATCACCTCAAACCCAACTTCTAACTCCAACCTGAACCTCAACGTCAATTGTAAATTTGAACATAAACCTATCGCTAAAACAGGCCCATGGAAAATGCCCACGTGTTTTAATCTTTACTCTCCCTGTGGGGATTTATGGCACGGACAAGTATAATAAGACGAGGATGCATGCACACAAATACACACAAACACACAACCATGTTTGTTTTCCAGCCGAAATGGACAGAGTCCATATGTTTTTTTCTCTCAGTATCAATTTTGTGGAGTGCAATTCTGTGAAATGATCCCATTATGAGCAGTCATTTGGGCTAATGGTAATAGCCCGCATTTACTCTCTGACTTTCAAAACATACACGCAGAAATGAGCAGCACACATGCATGATGAGAAGACACTGAGCCACGATGTAATCAGCATGGTTTATAAGGTTTAATATCTTCACGATATTATAATCAGCTTGGTTTTATAAGGTATAATATCTGCACCAGAAGTGTTAAACGTGTTTTATAAGGACTGTCGCCTCTAACCTGAAAAAAGCGCCCTGATTTAAAAAGGACACCATCTCTAGAAATATTATAACACCTCTATAAATAGTATGGCACATTTAAAAGGCCCCTAGAAGCACTGAAACTGGTTTCAAAGACATGACACCTCTAAACAGCAACATGATGTGTTGAATATTATTGTCAGGTATGAGCCTCAACTCTATCAGAATAAGCTGCATCTGGTTTGAAAGAAATGTCCCCACAACCAGTGCTTCTTAGCCTGGTTATAGAGGACTGCTTACTAAACCATTTGGATTATTGGTTTAAGAGATCGGCTACATAAGTGATGATTATTGTTAAAAAGACCAACCATACCAGACGTTCTTGTTTGGGTTTAAAATGCCAACTGTACCAGAAGTACTGAATATGGTTCACAAGACCACCCATACCAGAAGTGCTGAATTTGGTTTATAAGACCACCAGTACGAAATGTGCCGAACATGGTTCAAAAGACCACCCAGACCAGAAGTGCTGGTCATTGTATGAAAGACCACCCAGACCAGAAGTGCTGGTCATGGTATAAAAGGTCACTCGTACCAGAAGTGCTGAACATAGTTTGAAAGCCTACCCATATCAGAAGTCCTGATGATGGCTGAAAAGCCCACCCATATCAGAAGTTATATCTACGATACTGTCCCTGGTTTCATCAGTCAGTCAGTCTAAATGCCGGCCACTCTGTTAGTCTGTCAGTCAGTTTGTCAGCCAGTCTGTCAGTAGTCAGTGTTCCTCTTTGGAGTTGTACTGGAATGTAGATGGTTCTATTAGTCAAAACTCCTCATCCCTTGAAGCCCTCTCTCCCATGATCTCATCTCCATTCAGCTTTCAACCCTTTCTCTGTACTCCCCCTCACCCCCTCTCCCCTCTTTGCCAGTCTGTCTTTCTTCCCTCTCTTCTGCTCAACCTTTCTCCTTGTACTATTTCTCTTTCTCTCTCTCTCTCTCCCACTCCTTCCCCCCACTCTCTATAACCCTGAGGGCTAGCAAGTTGAAGAGGAGCAGGGTTGAGTGGAGCAGAGCGTCTTTGAGCGGGGGATTGCAACGGAGCCTCAAAGGGCTTGTGCTCCATCTTAACACCCTGGCACCCGGGGTAACCTCCAAAGCTTTTAATCTACTAGAAAAAGAGCACAAGGTTAATGTGGCCCCGAGCAGAGTGTGTGTATGAGTGTCCACCTCAGTTTTAAGTCATTTCATTAATTAAGGAGCCCTACGCTTGATGCATTAGACAAATAAACACTGAATGGGTCCAAGCACTCCCCACTAACAGTGGAAGCAAAGACAATAGATTGTGGTTTAATAGCTCTGTTTCCAAGACACACTGTGTGGAGATGTTCACTAATAATGGGAAATGCATTATGTTTATTTTCAGACGAACAATTAACCATAACCAGCGATTTGTTATCATGAAACATAACAGCATGTCTACACATCGATGCTATGCCAAAGCCTTGTTTTTCAATAGCTATGCTGTTGATGCATAAACAACCAGTGGCTTTTTAATTGATTAAAAAAATTACCGTTCAGTCAGAAACAATTACAGATTTTACAGTAATTCAAAAAAAGCTAACAAGCGCTAACAGGTTCGTCTGTTTTGGATGTTACGTAACAACACTGAACATTTCCTCAGTATTGACACTGGAATTCATTTTCCTCCGGCTTTTGTACAGCGCGTACGGTGGACATGATTCTAGGCGACTGGCTTCCCGGATCCTTTCGTTGATGAATTGTGACTCCTACTTTTTCACCCCCAAGTTACAGAGCAAACTGAAAAATGAATGAGAAGCTCTTGATAGGGCTTGTTTGATTATGCTACAACGTGTCTAACAAGGCAAGTGAGCGCCGTTGGAGACTGTTGCGGGGAGGTCTCGCAACGCGTTACCAGCAAGCCAAGTCACACGTGCACCCAGGGTCTCCAGAAGGCCCAGTGTGAATGGATACGTGTTCTCTCTGTCCTCCCAGTTCAACTGACACCGAGGTCCTGTTTTCACCTACAGCCACTAGGAATAAGCATTAGAGGTGAAATGTTTCACTTGGCGGTTCCCTCTTTTTAATCTGCTACCCATGCACTAAAGAACTCCGTTTTCTTCCTCAGTTTTGCTCCCCCTCTCTTTCCCTCCCTACTAGAAGGTTAGAACTCTTTTCTGTTTCATTTCGCTCTTCTGCGATCCCCGGGGACCTTCTCTCTGTGTTCGGCTGCGATGCCTGGTGATGGGAGATTGTGCCAGGGCTCAAATGCACACACAAACACGCACGCACACGCTTAGTCTCACACACACGTATAGACACACTCTCACTCTGCGTGCACAAACACACACCCCGTGAAAGGGGTTTGTTTGGCTTTCTTCCCCTCCACGTCGCTGAGGCTAAAATCTCCCTTACAGCCTGGCAAACCGGCTTTGGGCCCCATGGGAGCTGTGTGTATGTGTATGTGTGTGTGTATGTGTGTGTGTGTGTGTGTGTGTGTGTGTTTGTGTGGCTCGGGCCCCACGAGAGCCGCCGTCAGATAAAATGTCACCCTGGCTTTGTTCCATGCAACCTATTGGCTGACGTGACGTACAGGCTGCACCTGCAGACCCAAAGGCCAACACGGAGAGAGATGAAGAGATTTAGAGAGGGATGGGGGGCGGGGGGGCTGGAGTGAAAGATTTAGAGAGATGATGGGGAAAGGAGGTGGCAGAGAGAGATCTACAGAGGGAGATGGAGGGAGAGAGGGACAAAGAAAAGGAAATGACGACCGCATGGTGTGAATGTCATAGCAGGGGCAACGGCCTCTTTACCGGAACTTTCCGTTTCATTGCTACCACCAATACAGACTTTGACTTCAGATTAGATTACGGGGTGTGTTTGGGGGTGTTGGCCTTTGAGCGACTTGATTAATTAATTAGCACGGTTCAGTGGTCGTGCTAATTCGCTATTACCGAACTCTGTTGCGGCGCGCCCGGACGCACGAGAACCCGGTTGCCATCACTCACGTCCGCCTACGTACGCTGCAGCCTGGCTGTAGCCGAAAACTTGGCGCTCTGAGTAAATAGAAAAAGGCTTTCCAGCTTAGTGGCGGCATCAGAGTGCGTGTGCGCGCGTCTGTGTGCGCGTGCGTGTGTGAGCCAGAGATAATTCTCCTCAAACGTGGTAAAATGAGGATGGATGTGAGCTGATGACTGGTTCGCTCGCTGCCCAGCGCCAGGGCGGTTGTTGCTGTCACCTCCGGTTAATACGTACACACTCCGCCTTGCCGATACAAAGAGCACCAACACACACTCACACACACACACACGGATACATACTGTATATTTTAGAGAGCACAATCACTCCCGACCCAGAATAGCTCATCCCTGCTTCTATTCAACCCCCCAATAGATGAATACAGGGTGGAGCATCTCTGCAGGTAATCCCATTAACTATGACAGGCGTGCTTTAAGTGCAGGCTGACAAAGCAGAAAGAAGACGGGCCGGTGTCGGGGTGGCCGGGGGGGGGGGGGGGGGGGGGGGGTTGTCACGGTGATCATACATGACCCCAACCCCAACTGTATACTCTCATCCTTCATCGCTCGCCTCCTTCTCATCCTCCTACTCCTCCTCACTCTTCACTTGTCTCTCCTCCCCTGCTCTATTGTAGGCGTTGGAGAAGTGCGTTGTTTCGCTCAAGGACGACCCATGTTACCTGGTGACAAAGAAGCTCGGAGTGTTCCGGAACACGCTCCGTGCGGATGTCACGTGGCCAAGTCAACTGACAACAACCTCTGTGGAACTGCACTGTATTCTCTGGATACGTAGATGGATGGCTGTTGTCAGACGATCATTTGATTCAATGACATCTTTACTAATCGTCACACTCATTAAGTGTTAGAGGGCTGATCTACCAGTATTGCCTTTTAGGTCGTAATTAATGACACCGTGTCAAATTTGTATGACATGTAGTTATTACATTAATCTGCATCGATAGACAGATGCACAGACAGACAGAAAGACAGACAGATATAAAGAGATTCGGGGGCATGTGAGAAGCACCGTGGATCAACCCTAGATGTGTCAGGCCATCACAGTGGGACAGGAGAGAGTCCATTACATGGATCCAATACCTCAGAAAGCTCTGGAGGCTAACACTTTGGCGCTGCTAATCAACTAGCTAGTTTGCTGGCTAAGCATACAAGCCTAAACGTAAGACCCACACAAAAACACACGCACCTGCCCACATTCACACACACACATGCACAGAGTAATTAACTAGCAAGGAGTATGCTGGCTAAAACAAAGCAAAAGGAAACATGAGGCTAACAGTGAATCACAGAAACATTTCCCCTCCTTTTACGTGGAAATGAACTCTATGCTTTTCTCGTTTCATCTCTCCCTGTGTAGATGTCATCTCTCTGTCCTCTCTCGCCTGTTCATACCCTCTTCCCCCGAAGCTTGACAGGGATGACTGGAGTTAGTCTGTGTGTGTGTGTGTGTGTGTGTGTGTGTGTGTGTCAGATGACAAGCGAGGGAAGAAAGCCCACTCATTATACAGATTGGTGTGTATGTATGTGTGTGCGTGTGTATGTGTGTATGGGTTATTGTGGTTGTGTCTGTAGGAGAACCAATCTGACCTTTCCTGTTTGGTCAGAGTGAAAATTAGGACTGAAACCCACTGGCTTTCTCTCTCTCTCTCCATCTCTCTCCCTCTCCCTCTCCCTCTCCTTCTCTGTAAACTCCCTCTCTCTGAACTTTGTCTCTCTCGCGCTTTCTGAGATCTCTTTGAAGTCTCTCACTTCTCACTCCTGGTGTTTGGCCTCAGTCTCATTGAATTTAATAAGCAGATTGTTGCTAGATCAAATCCCAGGCCTGGACCCAGGGGAACGAAGATGCAAACTGGAACCCATGAGATATCTGAAACACGGCTGCCTTTTCGTGACCATGGAGTAAAGTGTTTGACCCCGTATTGGCTCTTGGGGGCGCTTCACTGAGCCCGACCAACTGCCACCAACCTATTAATGTGTAAATACACTGTCAGGAGAGAAAAGCCCAATCAGATGAATTCACGTTAGAAAGCATAGTGTCTCTCCGTCTCTGGAGTAGTTTGTAGTTGCAGTAGAGGAACTGAGCGTTGGTGTCTGTGTCCATTTGTCCACCCGTGTGTACGTGGCTTCTTGTGCATTTATGAGCGCTCGTGCGTGATTCTGCAGGCGTGCGTGTTTGAAGGTGCCTGTTCTGATTAGTTCTGGCTCCTTGGAAGTCGTTTTCATGACGATGTCACTTTAGTTTATTAACTAATTAATTATTTCACCTAAGTAGTTCAGGGCCCAAATGTACATTATTAAAGGATAGAACTTAGGAGCTATTTATTATGATGCCATTCAAACGCAGTTTGACTATGTCACTACAGACAGACATGGTGACAGATAGATAGATAGATAGATAGATAGATTGGTGCAGTGGTCTCTTCATTTTTTCTCTAGCTGTATATACATATAGATAGATAGAACTTTAGAGTTGGATTTGAATAAGGAATCAGCTAAAATAAAAACCTAAGATTTCCCACACATCACATTCTGATCCCAGACTTGGTAACACTGTGTTAAATAGTTAATCTGCATCTATAAATATAAGCAATTAGTCTGTGGGGTGAACAGGGCCAGAGCGTACAAAAAGAAAGAAACATACTGTACATTGTGAGAAAAGGGCTAATCAATACCTGTAAGTCATTAAAGATCATATAAGATATTCAAGTTCAAAGTTTCTGTCTATGACAGAGTCTGACGGAGTCATACAAACTCCCAACTCCACCCGATTGTTGTTGACTACTTAGACATACATTGAAGACTAAGCAAACTAATTCTGTACTTTTAAATTCATGCTTCTCTAAATTATTACTGGCATTTGTAATTAAAACTCATTAATACAACTGTTCATGTCAAACTGTTCTGTGATCAACTTAGCTGTGGCTGCCCTAAAAAGGAAATGGTAGAACATGCCAATGTGAGGCAAAAAAGTGTGAACACAAAGACCAATGAAATGTCTCATGGCGTATCAGGGAATTGTTGGGTTAAGTGAATGTTTAGTTTCATTACAGTTGAACTCTTTTTTTTGGTCTGCTAACATGGATAACCCATATTCTATGATTACAGCGCCAGCTCGTTCAGTTCATATGCAATGTTGAAACGCGTGACCTTTTTAAGCTGCTTAACACATCCAAATGGGCTGCGTTTGCGGCAAATGTAGCCATTTACAACACTGCGGCAAATAGGCATTAAAGTCGCTCTATTAAAGAGGGCTAATACAGGTCAAACTGTACAGGAGACATCCCTTAAAGAGGGCTAATACAGGGCAAACTGCATAGGAGACATCACTTAAAGAGGGCTAATACAGGGCAAACTGCATAGGAGACATCACTTAAAGAGGGCTAATACAGGGCAAACTGTACGGGAGACATCCCTTAAAGAGGGCTAATACAGGGCAAACTGTACGGGAGACATCCCTTAAAGAGGGCTAATACAGGGCAAACTGTAC
>JACXGJ010004989.1:0-41859 GCA_016801105.1 Esox niger
GGTAATGCATAACCCTACCCCTAAACCCAACCGGTAATGCATAACCCTACCCCTAAACCTAACCGGTAATGAATAACCCTAATCCTACCCCTAAACCCAACCGGTAATGCATAACCCTACCCCTAAACCCAACCGGTAATGCATAACCCGAACCCTACCCCTAAACCCAACCGGTAATGAATAACCCTAACCCTACCCCTAAACCCAACCGGTAATGCATAACCCTAACCCTAAACCCAACCGGTAATCCATAACCCTAACCCTACCCCTAAACCCAAACGGTAATGCATAACCCTACCCCTAAACCCAACCGGTAATCATAACCCTAACCCTAAACCCATCCGGTAATGCATAACCCTAACCCTACGCCTAAACCCAACCGGTAATGCATAACCCTAACCCTACCCCTAAACCCAACCGGTAATGCATAACCCTAATTTTGACCCTAATCTAAATTGACATTTGATCTTAACCTAACATTTAAGCCGTAACATGACATTTTCACACAGGGAAGATCCAGATTATAAGACTTGTTCTGATTGAATCGGTATGAGAAATGTTTGTCCCCAGAAAACCCCCACATAGACTTACCTGCAAATGTTCCCCTCACACAGCTGCAACTATAGTGCAGAGCAGAGCTGTGGCAAAGGAGAGGATGGAGGAAGGAGAAGTGGAGGAGAACCGAGGCCGGCAGGAGGTGGAAGATGTGGGGTTGTGTTGGTTGGAGGCGTGCTGTACTGCTTTGGAGATCCACGCTGCTGATTCCGCGGTGCAGGTATGTTCGCCACTACTGAGCTACGCGGTTTAACCGCACTAGACCATTTAGCGGTAGCTTAGCATTTTTTAATTGTCGTCTACTTAACCAACAATTACACCCGTTAGATCACGTTAGTTTTCCCCCCCCCCCCAGGAGGCTGCATGTTGGGCCATCCACAGCCTACTATTGCATGGCGGCGAGTCATGGGATCGTTCCACAGAAGAGCAAGATGGAAGGTAACGCCGTAGCGTTAGCGTTCCCCGTGCTATTCTGATTGACCGTTAGCTCTAGCCGCACCACTGTGATTGATCGTTAAGCATTAGATTTCCCCACCACACAAAACTGAGCGTTAGCATTATCGTTCCTCGCGGCGCCTCACGGCGGCTGTGCCTCCCCAGGACTCCGGTGCACCGGCGGTTGATGGTTGCCATGCTGCTTCACTCCTCCTGTCCGGGGGTGTTCCAGGCCGCTGCCACGGCCCTGGCCACGCTCATCACCTACAACAGTAAGTCACCCCCCCCCCATCTTATGCTGATGTCAGGGATTACATCAAGTAACAGGTTAAGCAACTGACCTCAGAGAGTGTGCGTGTGCGTGTGTGTGTGTGTGTGTGTGTGTGTGTGTGTGTGTGTGTGTGTGGTTCTGCATGTTATGCAGATAAAATGCGATCTCTGCTGTTGTCCAACGGTCTTCATGTGAATGTGGTGGAGATGATGAAGAGACATCTGTCTTCTCCAGAAGTCTCCTCGGGGGGCTGTAGGCTGCTCCACCTTCTCTTCAAGGGAAGGTACCTGCAATAGGATTCATTTTTACTGCTGTCCAATTCTGGGCTATGTTTGATTGCATAGTGAATTTCCTCTTTTGAAATTTAAAACTCTTCCCTACTTCACTGTCTTACAAAACGGATTTCCGCTCAGTGAGAATTTAAGTTCTTAAATTTGACTGAATTACAAATGGTACTCTTAAAATCTCTTTCTGTAAATTTTCTCATACTGACAACCCAAATTAATTATTGTAATGTGAAATGGGTTTTATGTTGGGAAATAAAAAGTATTGAACACTTACACACTTCTTTTGGTATGTATCTACCACTTTGAACACTGTCCGAGTGTTGTTGGCCCATTCTTCTTGGCATATTTGGATCTTTGTCCTTCTGAAAGGGGAATTTCATCCTATTTTTAAGCAGACTGAGACAGTTTATTTTGCAGTATTTTCATGTATTTTGCTCCTTGCATTCTTACTTCAATTTTATAACATCCCTACTCCCTGCTGTTGAGAATCATCCCCACAACATTATGTTCCCACCACCATACTTCACTGTAAGGATGGCGTGTGTTGACGTACAGGCAGGGTCATTTTTGTGCCACACATAGTACTTAGAGTTTGGCCAAAAAGCTTCATCTTGCTCACCTGAACACAAATAATTTTCTCACATTGCACGTAGGTTACTGTCATTGTTTTAGATGGTACTTTTTGAATAACACCTTTCTTAGCACCCTCTAAACCAAGCCAAAAACACATCATGCAAATATTTCCCAACATAAAATTCACCTTACAATATTTTATTTTGAGTGTCAGGCTTTTAAAATGCAGAAGACAATGTCAGTGTACCATTGTAAATCAGTAACATAAAAATGTAATACTTTTGCAAAGCACAGTACATTATATATACAGACAGGTGACCAATTAAAGGAAAAACCTGAGGAAATAAGTGGAGGAACATAATGTGGCATTTAGAACAAGGCCCAGTCAACCTCGATTTTTTGATGAACAGGGCAAGAGGCAAGGCTCTAAGTGGTAGACAATGCTCTCAAAACACAAAATGAGGGAATATCTTGTGGAAGAATGGTGTTCCCTCCCTCCAGTAGCGTTCCAGCGACGCGTTGAATCTTTGCCAAGTTGCATTGAAGCCGCTCTGGCAGCTTGTGGTGGTCCAACACCTTACTGAGAAACATGTTGGTTTTTCCCTTTAATATCTCACCTGTTTATATATTAACACCTGTTCATATATTAACAGATAAAAGAAGAGTGTGACAAAAATAAGGTCCTTGATGTTGAGACCGAGCAGGCCGTTGATCTCCTCTGACTTCCTGTCATTATAGGGTGGCCAGTCTGGATGAGCTAATCATGGCAATGGGCCAGACCCTCAAGGTGATGAAGGAGCATAACTTCATACCTGAAGTCCAACTGGAGGCCCTGAGAGCCAGCCTGGTCCTCCTTTGCCCTGGTACAAGACCGTTATCTGTGGTGGTGTTTTTAAAAGGCTGACGCTTGGTTGAATGGCTGGGAGCGGGTGTTTTGGAGGACGGCTCGCTGCATCTTCCTGCTCTCTCCAGTCCATTAGGAGTGGATGTGATGATGCAGGGGCGTAGAAATGGATGTGATGATGCAGGGGCGTAGAAATGGATGTGATGATGCAGGGGTGTAGAAATGGATGTGATGATGCAGGGGCGTAGAAATGGATGTGATGATGCAGGGCCGTAGAAATGGATGTGATGATGCAGGGGCGTAGAAATGGATGTGATGATGCAGGGGCGTAGAAATGGATGTGATGATGCAGGCCGTAGAAATGGATGTGATGATGCAGGGGCGTAGAAATGGATGTGATGATGCAGGGGCGTAGAAATGGATGTGATGATGCAGGCCGTAGAAATGGATGTGATGATGCAGGGGCGTAGAAATGGATGTGATGATGCAGGGCGTAGAAATGGATATGATGATGCAGGGGCGTAGAAATGGATGTGATGATGCAGGGCGTAGAAATGGATGTGATGATGCAGGGTGTAGAAATGTTTAGATTGACCCGGGTTTCTATGACAATAATGTTCAGCTGCCATGTGTTCTTCCTGTGTGTGTGTGTGCATGCGTGTGCGTGTGCAGATAGGAGCTTGCGTGTGTGTGAACACGGTGTGTCCGTGTCGGATCCAGACACAGTGGACGTTTCTCTGAAGGTGCTGAAGAATCAGTGTGTGTTGGAGGGGGCTCATACAGTCTACCTAGAGGCACTGAACAGGGTAATACCATGACCCCATGCCATCAAGGCACCCCCCCATTCCCGAAATTAGTCATTTTCAGACAGTGGTTTCTGTAACACGTGATAATTCTGGAAATGTAACGGGGGATGGTTGCGACCCAAATTGTGCCCGCCCACGTGAACGTATCCATTGGAGTAAACATTTGTCTGTGTTTCAGTTCATCAGCAGCTCTGCCATCCAGGAGTGTGGCTTGCGGGTTCTGTCCGCCTTGGCGGACTGCTACGGTGCCGTGGACCTGCTCTGCCAGCAGGGGGCGGTAGACACAATTCTGCATACACTACAGATGTTCCCTAGGGAACGAGGTGAGAGGGTGTAGAACGCTGCCGGCTGGCCCTATCTGGATCATAAACTGCGACACATGTAGAATGTTGCTGCCAAATGAAGAAATAGAATAAAAAAGTTTGACAAGACTTCTGATTCAAGGAGGAATGTGATGTCCTGAGTCCCTGACCACTAACTGACCCCTTTAACAGAAATCCACTACTGGGGTCTCAACCTCCTCTACTACCTGATATCTAAGAAGAAACTGTCCAGAATGATCATCCCTGTCCTGTCGTCGGTTCTCGTCACCTCTCTCCTTCAGTTCAGGGGGGACACTGAGGTGCTGCTGAAGGTGACTGAGCGTCAAGTGGTTCAGTGGGAGTCATTAGTAAATCATTGAGAATCATTAGTAATGTCATAAGGAACACAGCCTTTTCTTTTCTGAACAGGGGTTCCAGGTGGCCCGTCGGATGCTGGACGTCTGCTCTGGGGCTGCAGGCGAGCTGCAGAGGGAAGGCTTTGACCGGGAGATTTTCCACCAGCTCCAAGACGACCCACCTGACCGATGCCACAACCCGGTGGGTGTGTCTGTCCCCTCCAAAATCCCCAGCAGCTTTTGTTATCTTCTTACCTAATATTTTTCTATCCAATTTCCCGTCCATCGCTCGGTCTTTCCCCCGTTTGTCTGTGTCACCCTCTCCTCTTGTCCCCCTCTCCCAGGTGCATAAAGCCGCGTGTCTGTCGCTGTCTAGGATGTGTGGCGATGCCGAGCTGAGGTACGCCATGTTGGAGAAGGCCTGTCAGGATGGAGATGTGACCATGGCCGACTGCCTCATCCAGCTAGGAGCTGACATCAACCGGAAGACCAGGACAGAGTCCCTCATATACCAGGTGGAGACAATGGAGTAGACCAGGACAGAGTTCCTCATATACCAGGTGGAGACGATAGAGCAGACCAGGACAGAGTCCCTCATATACCAGGTGGAGACAATAGAGCAGACCAGGAAAGAGTCCCTCATAAACCAGGTGGAGACAATGGAGCAGACCAGGAAAGAGTCCCTCATATACCAGGTGGAGACAATGGAGCAGACCAGGACAGAGTCCCTCATATACCATGTGGAGACGATAGAGCAGACCTGGACAGACTCCCTCATGCCAGGTGGAGATGATAGAGCAGACCAGGACCGAGTCTCTCATATACCAGGTGGAGACGATAGAGCAGAGGTCTATAATGTCGTTATGTGGTCTGTGTGTGTCTACGATCCCCACCCCACATCCTGTCGAGTTCAGCTCAGGTTCTATTGAATTTGGGGTCAAAAATGACTCAAGCAAATGGATTTTATAAAGCCCTTTTCACGTCAGCAGTTGTCACAAAGTGCTTTTACAAAACACCGGGCCTTAAACCCCAAGGAGCAAGTTACAGTAGTGTTGAAACTTCCTAAGAAGGCTGAAATTAAGGAAGAAACCTAGAAAGGAATCAGGCTCAGAGTGGTAATCAGTCCTCTTCTGGCTGTCCCTGGTGAACATATTAAGAGTCCAAATTGTATTAATTAATAAATCAATTTGGGCTGAGTCCAGAGTCTATTGAAACCTAGGTTGTTTTCTTGACACCAGGAAGTCAGTGACCTTACCTCAAACGTAACAATGGTGTTGGAGATGTGGGTTACCAGGCAGTCGTGAGTGAAGAGTACAGGAGCGGGCTTAGCACACAGCCCTGGGGGGAACCAGTGCTGAGAGTCAGTGAGGAAGAGGTGGTCTTGCCCATCCGCACCACCTGGGTCTGCCCGTTAGGACGTTCAGGATCCATCTGTACATAATGGGGTCAAGACCCAGAACCCTGAGCTTCAATGCTAGCTGGTCAGGCACAATGGTGTTGAAGGCTGAGCTGTAGTCAATAAACAGCATTCTCACATATGTGTTCCTCTTGTCCAGATGAGAGAGTGCAGAGTGGTGGGTCAGAGCGATAGCTTCCTCTGTGGATCTGTTATGTCTGTAAGCAAACTGCAGCGGGTCAAGTGTTACAGGCGTTTTGACTAGTCGCTCAAAGCACTTCATGATGATTGGTGTGAGTGCTACAGGGTGGTAGTCATTCATTGCTTTTTTGGCACAGGAACAATTATGGACTTTTGGAAGCAGGTCAGGAGCACTAACTGACGTAGCGATAGGTTGAAGATATCAGTAAAGACATCAGCCAGTTGGTCTGAACGGACCTTGAGAACACTGAGATGTTGTCTGGTCCAGGAGCCTTACGGGTGTTAATCCTTTTTAGGGCTTTGTAAATGTCTGACCTGGTCATTTGTAATGGGCACTCGTCCTGGTCCATTTGAGCTTCCATGCCAGGGATGATGTTCTCAAAGCGAACATAGAAAGAGTTCAGTTCCTTTGGGAGAGAAGACTGCCCTTCCCCAACACTGCGCCCAAATGGCATTGGAGGCATGCCAATGGCGATGAGACCCTGCCTGGCAAGACAGCAAGGGTGGACAGAATCAGGCCTTTCTGGTCACCTTCATGCCCCTGGCACAGACTTAATCATAGACCAGGCTGAAGAGATGAGTCTTTAGTAGACGCTTGAAAGTTTGCACTGAGTTTGCATTACTAACTTTGATTGGCAAATCATTCCAAAGTAGTGGCGCTCTAAGATAGAAGTGGAGCTCTGGCTGTTTAGATATTTTAGGTACAAATAAAAGGCCTGCGATCTAAGGTTACATGCATGTATGTATGGCTGGATCATTTCAGTGAGATATGTAGGAGCAGGTCCATGTATTGATTTCATGGTTAACAATGAAACCTTAAAATCAGCCCTAACCCTAACAGGCAGCCAGTGTAAAGAGGCTAGTACTGGAGTAAAATTAGCAGCCGTGTGCAGCCCTAATTGAAGTTTATTTATTGAATCATCAGGGTAACTGGGAAAAATTGCATTGCAGAAATCTAATCTTGAATTTACAAAAGCATCATTTTTTTAAATAAAATGTCTATTCCGATTTTTGCAATGTTTCGAAGAAGAAAATAAGGAACGCTTGAGATATATTTAATATGTTCATCAAAGGAGAGGTCGGGGTCAAAAGCAGCACTAAGATCAGGAAGCAACAGGACGGACCCAGAACCTTAGTCGGAGGCCAGATGGTCATTTGTTACCTTCGAGTGCAGTATCAGTGCTATGATTGGGTCTGAAACCGGACTGGAGTATTTCATAAATGTTATTTGTCTTCAGGAATGCATTCAGTTGTTAGGAAACACATTTTTGAGAGGAATGGGATATTTCGATATCGGCCTATAGTTGTTTAATATGTCTGGATCAAGACTCGATTATGATAGAAGCTTAATTTCCGCTGTTTTTTAGTGAGTTTGGTAAATATCCGGAGGAAAGAGCAATTTATTATGTTCGACATTGGCTGACCTAACACCGAAAATTGCACCTTAAGTAATTTTGCTAGAATTTGGTCTAACTGACATTTTTTTGGTTTACAACGCATTACAAATTTAGGGAATGTGTCGATCGATACAGGATCAAAAAGTTTCTGTGTCCCCATTGACACCTGGTCAGGGAGGTTCAGGACATTCTTTGGACAATTGAGATATTGGGGACTATAATTATTTACGGAAGAGACCGTTTTTGTTATCTAATGGTGATGATATTTTCAAAGAAGTTCATGTATTCGTTACAGCTAAAGTGAAGACCCACTTCACTTGTTGAGTGTTGTTTTTTGTTAACTTTGCAAATGAATCAAAGAGAAAATGTGGATTGTTTTTGTTCACCTCAATCAGGTTGGAGAAATACGCTGATAGAGCAGATGTATTAGCTTTTCGATATTTTAGTATACTCTTGTCCAGTACGGTGACCCACGGGTGCAAAACACAACATTAGCGATACAAACAAAAGATGAAAACACAACATTGACAAAAATGAAACATTTATTAAAACGCTGAATTTCAGAAAAACAACTAGTCACAACACAACAATATTAAGTGACAACACAACATAATTAACTCACATCACGTCCAACAGGTGTGCCAGTTTCCAGTCCGGCATATAACAAATCAGTAGAGATAATATTGCTAGCTGTGTCAGGCTTGGTCGCGGTATTATTTTTTAAACTAGGTGTCTCCAGAACTTGCCTAAACTTAACATTAATGATGTACGTCGAATAGTCAAATCCTCCTCCGAGACTCCAGCTGGCAAGAAGGAAAACGGGCTCAAGATGTATTTAGGAAGCTACATGGACAAATATGAAGGTAAGTGCCACGGCAATGAAAGATTTGCAATCACACATTCAACTTCTTAGCTACTCAGCGAATGTAACATTAACGTTAGCTAGTTCATGTTAATGATCTTACAAGGAATATAGCTGAAAGGGTTTGTATTTGTGTTAGCTTGCAATATAATTATGCCTATGAGCTATAATGCATTAAAGTTTAATTCCATATTCTGCACAGTATCTAACAAATGTACCTGTCAGAGCGTAATGTTGTCTGTAGGACACTAATTATGGTCGACATATGTAGGAGAAAGTGTAAACATTACATCTTATCACAAAGAGAGCTGTTGAACAAAGAACATAACCTTTAACCTGCTCCAGATATTAAAGCACTCTGTACCTGTGATAGTGGTTTGAAGCCACTGCTCCGGAGTGGCAGGAAGAGCTGTGTACAATCACCTGGTTGTAATAGTAAGTCTGTTGCAAAAGATTGTCACTTGTTCTTTTGAGTGTGAATTCTGGTCTGGTTGATAGCATGGAGGATCAGAAAGCATGGAATAAGCTAAGGTTAGAGGCACCTCAAATGAATGTTTTAGTAATGTGATATTTGGAACTTATAAATCTGTATATTATATAATCCATGTTATTTAATGTACACTGAGCTTTTAATCCTTTAAGCAATCAATTATGCCCAAAAAAATGCTTTACATATTTTGCAGGAGTTCCCTCTACAAAGCTCTCTACAGACAAATGGCTGATATGGACCTTCTCCACATCTCAGAAACATGTGCTAACTTAACTCCACTTACTGCGCCTCATGTGACAACAATGGACATGCCAGCCAACGTTCCCCTGGTTGAGTCTGCCTTTGGACCTGTGCAAGCTGGCAGTGTATCATCCTTATCAATCGCCACAGCTAAAACCCCATGAAACTGTGAAGATACCTGATGCCCCTCCTACACCAATTCCACTAGATGTCTGCAGGCTTCAGTCTTCTCAGTGTGTCCACATCCTTTCTCATCAAAAGCAACTCCACAACAAAGCATTAGAGACAAAGTTAGTGTACAATGTTGTGGACTTGCATTACCTGAATGGAGAGATCACATGCCTACTCCTGGCAGGTGCAAGGTCAAATCTCTCTAGCAGGTTGTAGCTGGTGTGACTGTCATCTGTTCTCAGGAGGACATTCTAATTGAGAGGATGTTAAAAATCATGTTTCAAACAATAGAGAGAAGGTTCACCACAAATGTTTACCACTTCAGAAGAAAAATCTCTCGCTACTGAATGTATCCCCCTGCTTGGGTGCTAATTCAGTTGTTTTCAAAACATGTATTAGTGTTCCTGTAAAGAAAAACAAGTATGTATTGTATAAAGAATGTATTTTAATGTGTTTCATTTCAACAGTTCATATTTATTAATAAATGTATACATCTTCAGTAGTTCATTGACATGCTGTTAAATCTTTCATTTTTTCTGTTCAGTGCTTACTAAAACGAATTTCCTTATTAAAGCCAAAACAAGATCTACACAATCAACTGATGTGTATTTCTGTGTTACAAGTTGACATTTAATCCACAAATTATACATTTCATATTTTGACATTTGTGAAGTTCAACTGATTTTGTGAAAGGCACAAAATCAGGTAATATCCAATAAACATTTCATTACATGCAGCTATTACTTAATGCAGATGGTTGTCTTTAAAATATAATGCACAGATCACCAAAGCATCTCCCTAATCATTGCTCCAAATCAGAGTGACCCAAAGCAAAAACAAATGTACATTTATACTGGCTTGGCCCACGCTCTGACCAAAGGTCCATTTAGATTGTTGACCAGCAAGCATGACAAGGCAAATATAGTTGGCTGATGCTGCCTGGGACGGTCAGAGGGATGACTGTTTCAAACAGATTGATGCTTAATTCAAACAGCTTGTGCTCCTTTACTCTCTGAATCATTCTTTTGACATGCACCCATAGCCTGGTAATGGATAGAGTCTCCCTAAACTCATGCGCTGGCATCTGTGTGCGCCTCAGGCAGAAAAGATGTCGGACAGATCTAGCATGGAACAAGATGGTCCACAAGGTAGCCCTCGTCCACCATAAAGGCCACGATCAGGGATGAGTAAGGAAAGAATTCCTGGCTGCCTAACAATCTTCTTGTCACTCACAGAACCAACATACAAAGAGGATAAAAAAGTAACAGCTCCATGTGGTGACATTCTCAACATGCTCTTGAAGGTACAGTGCAGTTGATCACAACCTTGGTGTCTGGATAATCATTGAACTCAGGTGGCTGGTTGGCTTTGATGTTATTCTTGGGGATCCAAATCCATACTGACCCAAGCAGGAAGTGGAGGAAGTTGGCCCAAGAGATGATTATCTGGCTCACTGTTGACTGGTGGATGTAAAGATTTTTTTTTACCAAATACTGTTTACGACACAGCGAACAAGAAACACTCATTGATTGGTGGAAGTGACTGAACAGAAATAAAAAAGTTTAGTATATATTCCCCTTGCATTGGGTTAGGTCCATAACACAAATTATGTGAAGAATAATAGATTTTAACAAAAGGAAAAATGATAACTATGATAAATATTCCATATAAAGTACCATATTCAATGGAGATGTCACTTACTGCTTTTTGTCTAGGAATACTCATCTCGGACATGTTTGCACTGGTGACTCTTGGTGTCTGCTGACCTCAATCAAATCCCAGAACGCCACCTGGAGGTTGTAGGTTACAAATCATGAAAAGGAAACAGGCCGGGAGTATTTACTTTAAGGAAGACCAAATAGATTTGGATGGCGTGGAGCTGTCAGCTTACTTGAACTTCACTCATTGCTATGATTGCCCATCTTGTAAAGGTATCAAGAAGCACTAGACTTAGCTGATGTTGAGGCCTGTATCAGTCTTAACATCCTGATTCTTTCGGATATTTATTATATACTTTTTGTTTTACTGAAAATCAGTTTTTAAAAACAGTTTCAACACAGCAGTGGATGCCTATTGCTAAGACAATATTCATTCAGTAGGCTCACTTTTGGTAAGATTTGGTGTCCTAGTTTTGAATGACACAGTAGGAGATACAGGATGACTTTGGTACTGCTAAATAGTAAACAATTACTATACCTTGTGTAAAAAACATTAAACCAATGTACACGAAAGTGGTGTTCTGTTGTCAGGTTTTCCTGCTTTGAAGCTCCTGATTTTCTCTTGCTTGCTCCTTGTTCACCATCAAGGCAATATCCAGGCCTGCAGGATCTGGGCCTGCACAGTAAAGCATGCGTTTAGATTGGATCAGAAACTGCAGTCCATAGTCGGTAGCAAACATTTCTAGCCTCGTTCGTCTTCCTCTGTTGGGGCAGGGCGGGTCGGTTGCCTTTCCTAAACACCAGGTCTGTTTTGAATGACTATTCCATGCGAAGATGGTAGAAACCACACATTTCTTTTAGGTACCACCGTCCTCCAACTTTCCCCTCTGCGAATGCATTTGCGATTAAATATGTTTTGCACATCTTTGTGACATATTTTTCTGACCTCTTCATCGATCGGGAACCAATGTTCATTACTACCTCCTTCGCAAGGCAGAAATGTAAACTTTCTCATTGCAAAGACACGTTTTCTGATAAATGTTCGCGATAGCTAGCTAATAATGAACACAATTACGTCAGAGGTCCCGATGTCTGTCCCTCGGTATGAAGTGAAATGTGTATTTTGTTGGAAACCCCACTAATTCCACTTGGCACTGCCCCTAGTGGCCTGGAGCACTTCCGTTTTGAGTAAACTGAAATGCAGCGTGCTTGTAAATGGTGTGGTTTGGACCAATGCATTTGTGTTGTCACGTAATGTTGTGGTTTTGTGGGTAGTTTATTGTTTTCTGCAATGTAGCGGTTTTTATAAATGTTTCATTTTTGTTCATGTTGTTGTGTTTTCTACTTTTGTTTGTATCGCTAATTTTGTTTTGTTTTCCACCCGTGGGCCACCATAATCCAGGCTAGTCTGAATAATTCAACTTTGTGGAGGGACACGTTCGCTCCAATTCTCTGGAGGCTTGCTTGAGTGCTCTCGTATTGTCTGTACCAAGAAGCAAGTTTCTTGTTGCGTTTTGTTTTTAGTGGTGCAACCGTATCTAAGGTATTTATCACTGTGGCGTTTAGATCCTCGATTAGAGCGGATTTATTTACTTTTTCACTGAGGAGCAAGCTATGCTAGCAGGGTGTCTAACAGTCTGCGGCCTGTCTTTCACACTATCTCATTGTAAGGCTAGAGGAATGAGACTCATGTCAATGTTCCTAGATAAAAGAATAGCACCACTCCAGCTATGATGGAGTTCTTCGCTGCTCAGCAGATCAAGGCGACACCCCAAAAAGAGAAGTAGTTATTTACAAACTCAACTTCCTGCGACGGACCTCCGTATTCAGGCAGCGATTGAGTTGCGCAAGTCTGCTGTTGAGCTCGTCACTACCCCTAGCTGGGAGGGGGCTGGAGACAATTACTCGATGCTGCCAAATCTTTCTATCTAGTTTACACGCTGATGCCATGTTCTGCTTCGTAACCTCTGACTGTTTAATCCTAACATCGTTGGTGCCAACGTGAATAACATTATCCCTGTACTCTCTATAACTGCCCGTTTTAGACTTCGTTAGCTCCAACCCCAGATTAGCGTCTACGTCGGTGGCTCTGACCCCGGTAAACAGTGTACGATCGCTGGCTGAGTCTTTAGTCTAATACTGCGGGTAATCGAGTCGCCAATGACAAAAGTTTTCAGTTTTTCCGGGCCATTGGTAGAAAATGCCTGTCGATCATTCACCTCCGAAGACGGCTCAGGTCTTGACACCGACTCCAGTGGGGAAAACCTTGAAAATCTCAGTCGGCTCTCGTAGCGACACAGGTTTAACTAGCCGAAGGCGTTTCTTCTCCGTGACCAAGAGAAAGTTCTTGCCAGGCTGTGGAAGCTATTCCGGGTGGCACAGACACCGTTTTTTCAATTTCTACACTAACATAATCATTGCCTGACATTTGCGTCTGATGCCGAGCCTCTCTGCTATCTTTAACTGAGGACGACAGCTCTCCTCAGCGTTGTAGCTACAACAATTACAACGGTGAGGCATATTAATGGTACTTAGCTTTGGGTGTTCAGGGGTGAGTAGTTGCGTTAAGTCCAAATAGTCCCAGTGTAAAAAATATGGGTAAAAAGTCAATAGATAAAAAGACTGCATTGGTAAACTCTTAAAGTGGGGTAAATTCGAAAAAGTTTGGCAGTCAGCCAGGTAGGTAACAGCAAGCAGCCAACACGTCAACAATCCCACAATGCAGCTCATCTAGCTCATCTCAGTCTCTCCCACGTCCTTTCAGGTTTGTGAGCAGGGAGGGCCCCTGGAGCTTGTGGAGCTTCTCCTCAGATGTGGGGTCCATGAGCAGCACCTGCGTGGGGCCCTGGGGGCCAGCTTGCGTCGTGGTGATGGCCCTGTGGTAATCCAGCTACTGGGACGCCTGGGGCTGGATTTGAACAACAACGCCCTCTGCCTGGGGGGGTTCAGGCTGGGTCGGGTGGACGCTGCGTGGCTTAGCACCCTGCTCTCTGAGATCACCATCACCAACAATCTGCCCCCCTACATAAGTGAGTCCAGTACCTGGTGCTGATTTCCCAACAGGCCCGCGTCCCTAGATGCTTCTGTACATCTATGGGAGATGCAGGGAACCTCTATCCAGCTGTGTTTGTAGGAAAGGTTGAACTACTGTATTACTTGTGTATTCCCCAGCCTCGGGGGGATTTCAACCTTTTGTAATATGTGGACTCACAGTTGACTGTTTGTGTTTACAGGTAAAGGCGTGTGTTTAGCTCGCTATGTGCGCTCCTTGCAGAAGAGCAAGACGACCTCTGATCCGATGTCCCCCAGGTCCTCAGCTGACCCCTGCCTGACCTCAGGGTACCTGTCGGACGAGAGTGATGACTCCAGCTTCCTGTCTCTGGGCGACGGTCTGGTGTTCACCTATGATGACATGGAGAGTGACGGTGAGCTGAGTGTTTCAGCAGATACATGACACTCATGTCTGAAGCCAGTTGGTATCTTCAGTCCACTCAGAATCGCCTTTATTCTCCACACAAATGTACACACGCACTTACATTACACAATGTGTGTTGGGGAGATGTTGCTGCCAGGGTTTGACTAGCAGCAACATTGTCTGTTGTTTCCCTGTAAACATGTTGGGGCACAAAATGTACTTAAGTTGACATACATGCTCACCATTGTATATAAAGGTATTAGAGGATGTAGGGGGCTAAAGGTCTATCCTATATTTGAGGGCGAAAGGTAATAAAGGCAAGGTCAGTTTGTAGGCAATGTTGATGAGTGTGAATGGCTGCAGGCCTGGTCCCATTACTTCCACTATGTCCTCTTTTCAGGGAGTGACTCCCATTCGATGGTGCTGTCCCCCAGGTCCACCAGACCCCCCAGTGAGGCATCAGAAGATTGGAAGGCGGGGTCTCAGAGGAGGAATAGCGAGCGCCTCAGGCACTGTAGCTCTGAGGTGAGCGACCATTCATGTTCTCACAAAACTGGGTTGTTCAACCCTGAATGCTGATTGGCTGATCGTTCACCAGGTAACTTGAATGCTGACAGTAGCTGGTCTGTTTCGTTGCTAATGCAACACGCTAGTAAATTCATTAGGTGAAGATTTTCTTTTCTTTGTTAACCTTTTTAAAGAGATGTAAAATGTTCTCTTTTATTTTCTCCTTGAAACTATTAATTGTTTATGCAGTAATCCACTCAATTAAATATTTAATTTACAAAGCAATCAACAAGCATATATCCATCCACAGGGAGTCAAAGGTGAGTTGGAGCCCCTTCAAAGGCGATACGGGAAGGCAGCTTCTAACCAGAAAGGTATTTCCATTGGATTCTGTAGTAATTGTTTAATTGGTCAGTGGTATTTTCAGTGGTAATGCCCTATTCATATTTCCACTCCAGGTATTTATTCGCCAGTGCTGGGCTCAAGGGATAACTCCTCCCCTTTGGGTGGGGACAGAGAGCGGATCCGCCTACTGGATCTATCAGGCAATGAGCTGGACTGTCTGTCATGTTTGATGGGTCCCGGTTCTGTCCAACAGCAGCTGGCGTGCCTGTATCGACTGGATCTGAGTCAGAACAACCTGTCAGATTTCCCCTCTGTGCTCTGTAAGGTATGGGGACTGTTCAGAATGCTTCAGATTAAAAATGTATCCTGCAAAATGACAAAGAATATAGTACATCAATGTTCTGCGTTGGGCAAGAGTGTCATCCTAGATTTTGGTTAACCTACAGAAAATAGCAGTTTCTTTTTGGTTTGTTACACAGTATGACACTCAATGAGAGACCAGTGAGTAGTCAAGATGGGTTTCTCAACTTAGACCATGTGATGGTTTTCTGAACTGTGACCGCTCTTCTCCAAAAGCAAACCTATTGTCTAATTCAGTCCCTCCCAGAACAGACGTATATTTGCATTGCTTGATTTAATATTTAAATACTCACCCCACTCAGAGCTTGAGGAGTCTCACTCGTCTGGATCTCCAAGGCAACCAGCTGCAGTCGTTGCCAGCGGAGCTTCTGGCCCTGCCCTCACTAAGCATGCTCAATGTGTCTCGCAACTGTGTGGGCCCGCTCCTGACCCTTGACCCCGCTGTCACCTGCCCTTCGCTGAAGCAACTTAACCTGTCCTTCAATCAGATCGCCACCTTTCCCCAGCAGCTGTGTCGGGTCATGGAGAGGCTGGAGGAGCTGTCTCTGGAGGGGTAGGATGGAGAGCCTCTTGGCTTAACGGCACAAATGCTATAAAAACAAATGTCGTTTTTGCGAGATTGGTGGAATTGACTTGATCAATGTGGTTCTCTGGTCAAGTAAATTTTTGTCATTTTTAGTATGTCTTCGATGTCCTGGACATTGTCTTACATATTCTATGGAAGTTCTGACTGAGCGTACCCCGTTCACCTTTTACCCCTCCTTCAGGAACAGAATGAGCGAACTGTGCTGTCTGTGTCTGCCGGAGATGAAGCTCCTAGACGTTAGTAAGAACAGTCTGGAGAGCATCTCCAGTGACTTCCTTTCTGGCTGCCCCAAGCTAGAGATCTTCAGTGCATGTACCAACCAGCTCAGTGAGTACACGGTTAACCCTGGTATCCATGGATTCTTTTTTTTTTTTTAACTCTCTGTCATTCAGCTCTAATGGATTTCTTCAAAACCTCTAAACATGGGATTCTAGTTCGAAAACATTTCCGAATATTCAGTGTTTTTATTGAGCTGTAAACACACATTTGCATAATATGCAGTTTTTCAGATTAGGATATTGATTTTACTGATCATCCCTGTTTGTTCCACTTTTCTAGGTTCCCTATCTGACCTGCCTTCCAAAATCACAACCTTGAAGCTATCACACAACCACTTCACTAGCATTCCTGAGGTCGTTCTTTCTCTTCCAAAGTGAGTAGGATGTTTTCATGTTATATATTGTATATTATTGAGTATTTGGTGTATTGACTTTGTTGAGTAGTTAAACGTAGTTAAAACAGTGTTTATTCGTGTGAAGAAATCGGCACTGGTAAATCCCACCTTCCTGGTTGGCCCACAGCTTAAGATCAGTGGACATGCGGGCCAATGACATATCCGTCCTGCCGGGGCCCTCTGCTTGGGCGTCAGTCAGCATTCGTGAGCTGATATTTGGTCAGAATCACATCGAAACCCTGGACCTGAGTGGACCTGTCTACAAATGGACCCGGCTAGAGAAACTCCACCTGAGTGAAAATAAGCTAACAGAGGTCTATTATTTACATGTATTCATTTTTATTTAGTAAGATGATAATAAAATGTAATTTTAACTAAATATATTAAATGTGTCTCATGCTGGAATCAAACTGCTCCAACCGACCTTCTCTATCAACTTGATGACTATCTGCAAGGTATTTGAATATAGATTGGTTTACTGGTAGTGTTTCTGACCTTTGAACCCTGTCTGTTTAAGGTCCCTCCTCAGATTGGCCTGCTGGAGGAACTGACCTCTCTGGACGTGAGTCGTAATGCTGGCCTGGCTTCCTTCCCTGACGAGATGGGCAAACTGGGCCGCCTATGGGACCTGCCTCTGGATGGACTGCGGCTCAGCCTGGACCTCAAACATATCGGCAGCAAGACCAAAGACATTGTCAGGTGAATACCTGCATTGGTTTGTACATGCCAGCTTTAGAGGCTGTTGAAGGGAAGGGAAATGTGGGTACAAACACACCCACCATCCCTGCCTCCATCTGTTTGGTTCTGTGTTCTTTTAATGAGGGCGATCGGTACTGTGTAGCTTGCTCGTGGCCTGTGGGGTTTGCCGCGAATCATATTATGTTGCTGAAATTGTGGTTTGTAGTATTGTGTACATTATCTTGTGATGGCTGTAAGTTACCCCAGAGGCGAAGGACCTAATGTCTTGGTGTGAGTCTTGGTGTGAGTCTTGGTGTGAGTCTTGGTGTGAGTCTTGGTGTGAATGTCCTCTCAGAACTTGAAATTTGTTCACCAAACGCCAGAAAGTGAGATTTTGTCTGAAACCACTCACTATCACAACAGGAATTCACCTTGCACCATCTTTTCCCAACCAATCCTGCCGAAACCAAACACCAAGTCACCAGGTCTGTTCTGTAACCCAGGTTTCTCCAGCAGCGTTTGAAGAAAGCGGTTCCGTATTTCCGAATGAAGCTGATTGTGGTGGGTAATGCCGGGAGCGGGAAGACGGCTCTGATCCGACAGCTGATGAAGCTGAAACGTTCCCAGTGGCAGTCCGAGCTTCCCACCGTGGGAATTGATGTCAGGGACTGGACCATCCGCGATCGGGACAAGAAGAACATGGTACTAAACGTGTGGGACTTCTCTGGTGGGTCAACTCTCCGCTCCGTTCTTGTTGTGGATCTTTCAGGTCGTTATGTATGGGTCATGATTAAATGTTCTGGTCTCGATTGGGGCCTTGAATGGTCTGTGGTGGGTCTGGGAGTGGATGGGCTTGGTCTGAGTGTAGAGTGAACAGTCTGCTTGCTGCCCAGGTGGGGAGGACTTCAGTGGATCTCACCCCCACTTCCTGACACCCCGTGCCCTCTACCTGGTGGTGTATGACCTCAGTAAAGGTGCTGTCCAGGTGGATGCCCTGAAACCCTGGCTGTTCAACATCAAGGTGATTCACAACCCTTCCAAATCTACACAACCGGTCACAACCAGTCAACCACAACTGTGTGTGTGTGTGTGTGTGTGTGTGTGTGTGTGTGTGTGTGTGTGTGTGTGTGTGTGTGTGTGTGTGTGTAGGCGGTGGCCCCTCTGTCTCCAGTCATTCTGGTAGGGACACACACAGACAAAAGCGATGACGTCCAGCTTCAGGCGTGCCTAGATAAGATCCGGCAGGAGCTCGTTAACCACCAGGGTTTTCCTGCCATCCGGGACCACCACATGGTGACTCTGGCTGAGGACTCTGAAACCATCGGCAGGCTGCGCAAGGCCATCGCCAGGGAGGTCACCAGCTTCAAGGTAGCTTGTTGTGTTAACGTTCATTTTCACCCTGTTTTGACTTAATGTCAATTTAAGTGTCACTAGCTTGCCTGCAAGCTCATATCACCAGTTATTGTTTGTTCCATGCATATCACTGTGGGGGCAAAGCCAACTAGCGGAGCCTCCCTAACCTATCCTACTGTCTCGCTGCCGCTATCCCCCAGATCCAGGGGCAGCTTGTGATGGGACAGCTGGTCCCCGAATGCTACGTGGAGCTGGAGAAGAGGGTTCTGCTGGAGAGGGCCAGGGTGTCGGGGGAGTTCCCCGTTCTCAGCCACCACGCCCTGCTTCAACTCATCCAGGACAGTCAACTGCAGTTGGAGGAGGCTGAGTTGACCCACGCCGTGCACTTCCTCAGCGAGGCCGGTGTGTGGTTTGGCTGGAAGTTCATCTAGGGTGAAGGGTTGTTAGCCTTGGTCGTGGCCTCGGCGACTGATGAGGCGTCAGTGGTCTGTTGGTTGGTCGGCGAAACGCACGTTATTATCGTGGTTGGACATGTGTCACCTGTGGGTTTGATATCTGTTCAAAGGCTCCCCCTGGTCAAAACGTCATGTACCCGCAGACAGGAAAATATTGCATCAAATTATACCTAAATCTGCATTGAAGGTGGATGTTAATTGGGATGCACAGTGTATAATACAGTGTATAATGTGCTTTTAGCATTGCTAGGGGGCGCTAAGATATACCTGCAAAAACACAGTACATGGCTTCAAGACCTGGCCCTGATTCGTTTTTTACTAAGTGACTTCACCCTTTAATGGATATACATGTTTGTTTGTAGGAGTGCTTCTGCATTTTGATGACCCAGCGCTTCAGCTCCGAGATCTCTACTTTATTGACCCCCAGTGGCTGTGCAACGTCATCTCACAGGTAGACTGGGGAATCACTGTCCTGGTGTGGACTAATACTCCCATTTATTTACCTTGACATGTTTTTTTTTACCTTGCTGGAATTAGCTAAAGATCCCAATGAATCAACCCTCTTGCTTTGCTGTCTGTGCATCGATTTTCGTGTCACTTGCACACCTCTAGTCACGGCTTGCGTCCCTATTTCTGAGTAGAAGCTGACTCTAAGGAGCTCTGGGTTTTGGGAACCCCCCAATGGAGTAGTCCAGCGCTCAGTGGTGGAGCGACTTCTATTTGACAGCAAGTGTTTCCCACGGAGCCACCTGACCCAGTATTTTAAACTGCTGGAGAAGTTCCAGATTGCTCTGCCCTTTGGAGAGGACCAGCTGCTAGTCCCTAGCAGGTGAGTTTGAAATCAGATTTGCCTGATCTTAGTATTGTTTGGATATAGAAACTGTCTATCATATTGGCTCAAAAACCTCCATTCCGTGTCTAAACTCCATGAACCACCCCACGTCCGCAGTCTGTCTGAACACCGTCCTGTGATCGAGTTGCCCCACTGTGAGAACTCTGAGGTGATCGTACGTCTGTATGAGATGCCTTACTTCCCCATGGGCTACTGGTCCCGACAGATCAACCGCCTGCTGGAGTTCTCCTCTTTCATGCTCCGTGGCAGAGGTACCAGAGATACTGGTTCTGTTGAGACTGGTGGACAGTTTGTGACATGTATGAGGTTTTAATGGGAGTGATGAATGAATCGCTTAGTAAATTAATAAACTGATGTTATTAATGACTGAAAATATACATAAATGAATGTGTATATAACATTGCATATATATATGCATATATATATATATATATATTAGGGCTGTCAAAGTTGCGATAAAAGTAAAATACTTAACGCCGTTCTTTATTTGTCGCCGTTACTGCATTATTTTTTTTTGAGCCTCGGTGCCCATCCAGTTAAGAGCTGGACCTGAATGGAAGCTGACAGGATCGCGCTACACGCATTTATTCGTTACCAGTAACTTAATTTGCGGTTGACCTGAACTGAGCGGCTCACTGGCATTATTTCCCTATATTTCATTGGAGGGTTTGCGTTCATGTCTTGTTTACTTGGCAACAGCCTAAAACGAGTTAGTAGACTACACATGTGTTTGTGCAATGGATGTGAGAAAATGGGAATATCTCCTTGCGTTCCGCATCCCAATTTCACAACAAAAACCCATCAAATGAGAATGCTAGCCATCTCCTAGCTCTGTGGCATGAATCCACCTGCTAACACTTTGCTTGTAGTTGTGGTAAACATTCATTATTTAATGTTTTTGCTAATCTGAGCTAAGCATACATTTTTTCACCAAAGCATATTCTCATAAAATTAGCAAACAACTGTTTTCTGCATGATTTACAGATGTGCTCTGATTTAAGGTTTGTATATAACATCTCTAGCCACCATGACAACTGTATGCCATTGCCTATTCAAGTAGCCTACCACATGCATTTGGTTGAATTTGGGAAAAATTTAATTGAGATATTTTATGAAGTATTTGGTTGTGGCTAACATCTTTCAGGAAATCTAATGTTTACA
The DNA here is from genome assembly GCA_016801105.1 of Esox niger. Taxonomy (NCBI): domain Eukaryota; kingdom Metazoa; phylum Chordata; class Actinopteri; order Esociformes; family Esocidae; genus Esox; species Esox niger. Next base: position 21,231 of record JACXGJ010004989.1, read on the forward strand.
GGCACCCATCTGAACCCCATTCAAACCACATTTCAGCCTAAACATCAAAGGACATTACCATTACCAGCTAAGGTGTGATTAAATGTGTTAAATGCCTGAACACCATGTAGCTGTCCAGATAAGAGGGGCTGGTATGGGTTTTATACAGTAGCCTAACATAACAGATATTGTCCTTGGTGCTTTTATCAGGAAAACAATATGAGATGGCAACATTCTATTTAGATTTATATGGGTGACATTTAGATTCAGCCAGTTATTTTGGTAAATTATAGACTGACATTGTATGTATATTAAAGTAAATTAAGGGCATTAACAACTTGCATTTATTTAAATCAAAGTCAAGCACTGTCCATAGCAATATAACCAAGTATGTCTTTACCATAATGCACTGCTTTTTAAACAGAAAAGTCTGTATTAAGGGCATAATTTGAACACGTTCTAAAATTGCGATTAAACGCGATGAATAATTTGTATCGTTGACAGCACTAATATAAATATGTATATACTACATTGCATACATGAGGTTTAAATAAGGATACATAATTCAGTCACTGTATTGATAAATGAGGTTGTCAGTTGTGAACAGCTTCATGCTGCTGTTGCTAAGGGTTTGTGTTGGGTTAATGCAGAGAAAGTGCCACGTCCCAACCGGATCTACTGGAGGAGAGGCATCTACCTGAGCTGGTCTCCTGAGGCCTACTGCCTGGTCGAGGCTGCCAATATGGGGGACAACCCTGCCAGTTTCGTCAAAATCACTGTGCCCTGCTCCTGCAAAGGTACTGGAACTGCCCAGGAGCCTAGAGAATAGTTTTCATATGGATTATATGTATTATTTCTTATACCAGGAACAGAGCGTATAGATGTACTAAATGGACGTGGGCGTATAGATGTACTAAATGGACGTGGGCGTATAGATGTACTAAATGGACGTGGACGTATAGATGTACTAAATGGACGTGGGCGTATAGATGTACTAAATGGGCGTGGACGTATAGATGTACTAAATGGACGTGGACGTATAGATGTACTAAATGGGCGTGGACGTATTGATGTACTAAATGGGCGTGGACGTATTGATGTACTAAATGGGCGTGGACGTATTGATGTACTAAATGGACGTGGACGTATAGATGTACTAAATGGGCGTGGACGTATTGATGTACAAAATGGGCGTGGACGTATTGATGTACTAAATGGGCGTGGACGTATTGATGTACTAAATGGGCGTGGACGTATAGATGTACTAAATGGGCGTGGACGTATAGATGTACTAAATGGGCGTGTACAGACTTGGATGACCGATATTATGACTACATCACCACCAGGTCGTCTGTTGCTGGGTCAGGTGGTGGACCACGTTGATTCTCTCCTGGAGGAGTGGTTTCCAGGTCTCCTCAGCACCGATATCCATGGCAACGGGGAGACTCTCCTGAAGAAGTGGGCGCTGTACAGCTTTGCAGATGGACAGGAGTGGAGCCAGATACTGCTGGAGGACCTGTTCACTCACATAGATAAAGGTAAGTCTGTTTACACACGGTTTATACCTGTGCTAGTCATGTTTTGAGGAATTTCGTTGTAAGAAAACAGGTAACACAGCTTCAAGGTGCTTTTACTCAGCTGCCCTAGACCGGGCACGACCGTACTGGGCATGTCCTTGGATCTTGGGAGGGATTCCCACATAGATACACAAAGAGCCACTGTAACAATACTGATCTGCTGTCCGTCTGCCCCCATAGACTGTTTGTTGGTTAACCCAGAGGACACACGCTGCTCAGTGCCCATCTCACAGATCTCCCCGGACCTCATTCTCAGTGACCAGCCAGCTGGCATCATTCTAGACTGTGAGGAGTTGAAGATGGAATGTACCAAAGAAAACCTACTGGGTGAGTAATAATAATAATATTGCTTTTTATTATAGAACCTTCTCTCACTATCAATTATTTTAAAAAGCATGCAAAAAACTATTGCCAAGATGTAAAAAACAGGTAGACATTACTGGGACAATAATGTATCTCAGCAGATACTTTTTCATGGACACAGTTGGTTTAACTTCTGAATCTAGGAGATGGTGGTTTTGGGTCTGTCTATCGAGGCACCTACAGAAAGGAAGACGTGGCCGTGAAGATATTCAACAAGCACGCCTCTGAGCTCTATATCCACCGACTGCTCCGACAGGTAACCTGACCCCTGACCCCTGACCGCTGCTTCAGTGCCAGGAGGAGCTACATAATGTGGGAGGTGTGCAGGTCTTTGCTGACCCTGGACAGTTGGACAGGGTAGTTATGGGCTGTGGAGAAGCTCCCTGAGCGGAGGTCATTTGGGTCAATATGAAGTTAAGATTCTTTCCTGGACTGGTTTCACAAGGACTTAACATCTGTAACGTAATTTGCTGTCTCTTCCCTCCGCCTGTCGCTCTCCAGGAGTTGGTGGTGTTGGGTCGTCTCCACCACCCCAGCTTGGTGGGTCTCCTGGCGGCCGGGACCAGTCCTCATCTCCTGGTGATGGAGCTCGCTCCCCGGGGATCTTTGGACTCTTTGTTTGAGCACGAGAACGGCAGCCTCAACCAGAAGCTTCAGCATCGCATCTCCCTGCAGGTGGCTGACGGGCTCAGGTATGTTTATCAGCCAATAGACACCAGCCCTGGTTACACACACAAGGTATGGACACCACACACACACACACACGCACTGTTCAGCGATGTTCACGTTAAAATTATGTTCACGTAGATTTCTAATTCTTTACACAAGTTGGTCTTAAAGTAAACCCACATGAATGTTTGGATTTTTTCATCTACTTTGAAGTCTCCCGGTTTAGACGCTTTGTACATCGCTGTTTTCAGGTATCTCCACTCATCCATGATCATCTACCGGGACTTGAAGCCTCACAACGTGCTGCTGTTCAACCTGAAGACTGACTCGGAGATCATCGCTAAGATCACTGACTACGGCATCTCTCAGTACTGCTGCAGCATGGGGGTCAGGAGCTCAGAGGGAACCCCAGGTACCAGCACATCCATCCACATGTTACGCTTCACACTCCGTTCCTTCACCTCCTTCCAGCTCTCAAGTCTCTCTACTTCCTCCCACCTTCCTCTTAAACCTCCCCGCTCCCCAGGTTTCAGAGCGCCGGAGGTTGCCAGAGGCAACGTTATTTACAACCAGCAGGCGGACGTGTTCTCATTTGGCCTGCTGCTCTATGACCTGATGACCTGTGGCGAGCGCATCTTGGACGGCATGAAGTTTCCCAGCGAGTTTGACGAGATCGCGGTTCAGGGCAAGCTGCCAGGTAACATTAACCGGGCGCTCTGCGAACGTGCCTTTTAATAAAATCCAAGCAGGGCTGCAGAATGCCGGCAGCACTTTATTCAGATTATCAATCTGTAGATGCTTTACAGACCATCTAAAGACTATCTACAGACTATAAATTATGTTTCAATTAACTATATGCTCACCTTAATCCTCATCAAATCTCTAACTTTAACCCTTTTCATAACTCTTAACCCTTATTAAACTTAATCCTAACCTTGGCAAGGATTTACTTTATTTTTAATAGTTTGTTAATTGTATGGATATCTGTAGTGCATCTACATCTGGTCATTTTAACTATCCCGAGGAGGTAAAATCTGTATGAGCTTCTGGCGATCTGAGAGCCGGTATGGATAAAAACCTTTCGATGGTGGTGTGTCTCCACAGATCCAGTGAATCACTACGGCTGTTCTGCCTGGCCCGGCTTCCAGGGCCTCATGAAGGACTGCATGATGGAGAGGCCCCAGGACAGACCCACCTCCACTCAGGTTACTACCCGGCTGTATTTACTGCTAGAACCCCTGACGTTGGCCGGCTTGGAGCCCCGGCTTGGGGCCCATGTTCGCTACCCGAGGATATGTTTGAAGTATCCAGTGAAGGCCATTGATAGAAAACTTAATCCGCATGAAGCTTGGAAGCTGTGGATTACAGCGGTGGACTCATTTGCAATTACAAGTTATGGCAATAAAATGCTTGGTTTTCCTACTACCAACAATACAGTTAAAAGGTAAAAAGTAACAGGAATTATAATATGAGAATAAGAAAATAACACAAACGATTAATAATCATACTACAAAAACACGCATCAATAATGATAGCTATACAACTGAACAACCGTAGTGCCATGTAAAAGTGACAGGTGTGCACATCTGGTTACAGGTGTGACAGATGGTTCTGGGAAGACCCATCTGTCACATCTTCATGACATCTTTATGACTGAATCACACATCTGGATATGTGCACCCTATTCTGCATTGTAATGTACTGGTATGCTGGCGTCCAATGGATAATACAACACAAGGTCACGGTTCTGTCTGACCTCCGTAGAAACAAATAGGTTTCTTTCTTTAAACAGCTGAGTATTTTTTGAAGTGTAGATTATTAACAAACAGTGTACCGGTGTCGGGCAGGTATTTCTGTGTTCACTCTGTTTCCTTACTGCGACCGGCCGTTTGTGTGTGCAGGTGTTTGACAGGCTGAACTCTGGGGAAATGCTGTGTCTGATTAAGGAGGTTGTTGTGAGCCAGGCTCCCAATGCCCAGTGCTTCTCCATTGGCTGCAGCAGACCTGGCTCCACCCCCAAGGCCTGGGTGGGAGGGGGAAGCAGCCTTCAGAAACTGGGCTGTGTTGCGTCTGTCGATCTGGACACAGAGATGGTCACAACGCAGGTAGGTTTTCAGAGCCCTGGTTCTCACCATGCAGGTCCGACTCATGTAGATATGTAGGGGTCAAATATTCACATAGGTCCAAGTCTTGGTGACGTTATATTTTCTTACAAATACACTGGATCATGACAGATGGCCTCACGTAACACAGACCCAACAACGCAGGTCCCGAACAAAATGGCCGCATTCCTAAACGCTAATCCTGACGTCTTCATTCCACCTCCAGCAGGTTGGCACGAGTCCTGTCTTATGCCTGGTGACGGTCCAGTTCCCGGACATGCTGTGTGATTGGCTGGTGGCTGGGACCCAGTCGGGGGCTCTGGTCGTCATCAGTACCGAGGACCCGTCCACCTGGCACCCCCTGCAGAATGTCACGGACGCCGTGACGTCACTGTTCTTCCACACGCACTCTAAACGCAGGTACACGTGGACTTGCATCTCTGGTCGTCTCTGGAACGTGAATCATTTTAAACGTGAAAGCACAACACAGGCTGCAGTGTGTATTTACAGTAGCTTTAATGGTGTGTTCCTGTTATAAACGCTGACCTTGGCATTTGGCCGATTTTACTTTCAGTCAAAGAAAGAATTACCTGTTGGTTGGGACAGCGGACGGGATTCTGACGGTGTACGAGGACTCTGCTCTCCAGATGAAGAACGGCCAGCCAGTCAAGACACTGGCCATTGGGAACGTTAACACACCATTGATGTGTCTGGGCCAATCAGGTCACTCCCTGGACAGGACCACTGTGTGGGCAGGCTGTGGGACCAGAATCCTCTCCTTCACCGCCAACTACGACATCTGGAAGACCATTGACACTAAGCCACAGCATCTCTGCCAGTGAGTGTACACTAAACCCTAAACCCAACCACCTATAACAGTGAGTGTACACTAAACCTGAAGACCTAAACCCAACCACCTATAACAGTGAGTGTACACTAATCCTGAAGACCTAAACCCAACCACCTATAACAGTGAGTGTACACTAATCCTGAAGACCTAAACCCAACCACCTATAACAGTGAGTGTACACTAAACCTGATGACCTAAACCCAACCACTTATAACAGAGAGTGTACACTAAACCTGAAGACTTAAACCCAACCACCTATAACAGTGAGTGTACACTAAAACTGAAGACTTAAACCCAACCACCTATAATAGTGAGTGCCAACTACACCCTAAATTCTTAAACCATCACTGGTAACTAGTGTTCACCTGTAGTGCTTTATTCCCACGGTTTGTCTGCCTGCAGTGCTTTTGATCTGTTATCTGAGTGTGTGTAGTGAGCTGCTCTTTGTGGGTTTTCTCTCCAGACAGCAGGGGGCAGTGAGCAGCGAGGCGGGTGTCTCCCGTATGGTGGTGGATAAACACGTTTACCTCAGCAAGGCTGGAGGGCAAAGCGTGGAGGTGTGGGACAAGAAGAGTGACAGGATGATCGACTGCATCGACTGTGCCCACCTTCTCAGGTCAGCGAAATGTGCGATGACACACACACACACACACTGCAATCCTACATGCACGTGTTTGAACCCACTCGGGGGTTTTGGTCCACAGACAGGGCCGCCGAACCAGGAAGGCCGGCTTGGAGTCGGACTTTGGGGTGGAGACTCCGACCCGGGCCGGGGTCAAGTCTCTCCACCTGCAGCCTGCCTCCGGCACTCTGTGGATCGGCACGCGGGGAGGCCTCCTGCTCCTGGTGGAGCTGTCCAACCGCCAGCTGCTGCAGGTCTTCAGCCCACGCTGCCAGTCCATACGGAGCATGGTCTCTGTATTTATAGGTAACACCTGCCCTGCTGTGTCTGCCGGCCCGCGTGGTCTGCCGGCCCGCGTGGTCTGACGAGCCACGTGGTCTGCCGGCCGGCGTGGTCTGTCTGAAGCTGTATCTCGCTGTGACCTGTCATCTTTGTGTCTTTCTCCCTGTTTGCATATTAATGACAAGTTCACAGGCTCATATGTGTTATTCTAATATTGTAGAAACACTCAATCGTAAAGATGTGGTCCTGGTTTTGGGAAGAAGACAGTCCCAAGACAGAAATCAATATGGTAAGAAAGAATGAGAAACACCTAGTACTGTACCTACACATGGCTTATATAATAAGTGAACTTAATTAGATGTGTGTGTACTGTATATGTATAACTTACGGTCTTGCAGGTTTTGTAATCAATTGCCAATCTGTCAAAGTGAGTAAATGTTTCCTATGAAAGTGGCTAGTTAATGTTTCTGGTTAATGTTAGGGTTTTATTTAGATTTTTATTTTAGGTTTAAACATAGGGTTGGGATTTGTGTGCGTGTGTCCTTAGACGAACAGTCTGTGCTGATGGTGTGGAACAGCTCTCTGCCTTTGGAGGTCAAGGACTTGAAGAAACACAGTGAGATGAGAGGGGAGATCACAACCAAGATGAGAGAGCAGGAAAATGACTGACTGTTCGACAAAGGCCTCAGCTGAGTAGGGAGTCTGTATATTATACTGTACACTCCGACATTACCAGTCATATCAACAATCAAACCATAAAACCTGTACAGCACTACCCACACCCATAGAAAAACCTGGACGAAAATTAGTAGTTACCAATTACTGCTCTATTTATTTGTTGTTTGTTCACAGAATGCAATTAGAAAAGGGATTTCTGTGAAGACTCGTGGAGTGGTGTTATTCTCTTCCAGGCTCTATAAACGCAACAAAATTAGATGTTTTCATTTGCTGAGCCCATAAACAAACAACATCTCTATAACTGATGTTGTCTGACCCCCCTGTTCCCATTACACTTCTGGACCTGTCAAAAATCATGACTAGACCAGACATACAAATACTGTTGACAAGGTCAGGTTGTTTCTTTGCACTTTGTTATTCATTTCCCTTGTCTCCTCTACAATGCTGTACATTCTATACATTCTGCATGCTGTACATTCTATACATTCTGCATGCTGTACATTCTATACATTCTGCATGCTGTACATTCTGCATGCTGTACATTCTATACATTCTGCATGCTGTACATTCTGCGTGCTGTACATTCTGTACATTCTGCGTGCTGTACATTCTGTACATTCTGCGTGCTGTACATTCTGTACATTCTGCGTGCTGTACATTCTGCATGCTGTACATTCTGCATGCTGTACATTTTGCATGCTGCATTTAGGTTCATACTTTGACCAGCATCCCAAGCTGTTGAAAGCTCTGAATTGGGCTCCATTAAAAAACTCCTGTGAATGTAATTATGAAATTATTGTATTTTGTTGATATGACTGAAAGGACTGTCTTTTTTTTTTTTTTTTTAAAGGGATGCTTTGTTTTTGTTGTGTCATTTATCTGCCATATAACCGTTATATGACCACAAAACTAAAATGACAGTTACACTTTTTTTTACTTGATGTCAGATGTTTCCTCTTCCTGAAGTTGTCTGGGCCAAGATAACTGAATCATGGATTACACTTTCTTTTAGCAGTCTTTGCAAAATCTTTCAGAACCGGTAGATAAAAACATCTGTGGAAGTCCTCAAAACATCTGATAATTCAAATAAATCTAAAACAACCTGGTGATTTGGCCGTAAACATGTTGCCTGCCTGCTCACACATGATTAGTTCCATTTGTTTGTTTTACTGGCAGTTGCTGAAGTTGGTTTTGTATTGCCTATTTAAAGAAAAAAATGCAAGGATTAAAGTTGTTCTTGCCCTGATAACTTTAAGGCTATGGAACATCTAAAAAACACTTCTTTTAAAGAATAATCTTCCTTCAAGATGACTGGTAAGTAAGCCATAATGTTAGAATGATCAGTATTCGTACGTATGTTGTTTACCAAATATCCCCATTCACTCCTGCACAGTGGATGGACACGTCTTTTGTCAACATACCAATATGTTGGGGATTGTAAGTCATGGTGACTCTTGTACTGTCTGTCTGATGTTGCATCTCAGTAAATTTGTATGCATTTTTGAATTTGTATACTTTTGTATGTGTCCTATCCCTGCAACTATTGTTCTCAGGGCTTAGGGAGTTTTAAAAGAATACTTCTCTGGATTTTAGCCATTGACTGGGATTAAGTTGTTGGATTCAAGTGTCAGATCCCCAAATGTGGCACCTGTACGCTAAAAACCTAGAACTGTTAACCCAAAAATCGTCAGTTATTTCCCATCTTGGAAAAATGACAAGATGAGCACAACACAAAATACTACACAGACATCAGTGCCCAGTATGGACCAATTTTGATCTTTAATCTCAACAGGGATAAAACGACATTGCGTTTTGAAGCAATTTCATGGAAAAATGTATTTACAAGTAGAGGAGTCAAGCCCCTTTACACAGATCGACGGTACATCAGTAGACAAAAAACAAAGAGACAAGTGTTAAGGATTTGAAGCACTTACCAAAAAACATGGTGTTCTGATATCCAAACTATTCAGATAAATATATTTATAATATTTATATATTATATTTACAGAATACCTTAAATATACAACATCCACCATGTATTCTATAAACAAATACCAGAAGTTATTTAGGCACGATTTTTTTTTAACAATCATTGGAGGGGTTTGGGTGGTTTCTGTTTCAATGCCAACCTTTTGCCGATCTTTTCCTTGTCAGCCTTGTCAACACACATCCAATGCAGATACACTGCTACTAATCTCAGTTCTGTTGGCCTGCAGTGAGCTCATAATGTACATAGCCATTCTACAGCAGGACCTGGGAGGACTTGTGATCTCCCAAAGCAGACAGAAGTCCATCACTGGTCCAGACTCTTGAGGACTCCCCAGCAAGCCTTGCCTCAGGGTGCGTTTTTAGATGATCACATTTCAATTCAGTCAGTTGAAGGAGCGTAACGGGAATAAATGGATTCTTACAAAACATAACGTGACCAAAAAGGCATTTCTAGTCATGACAAGCCTTTTCATTTCTGTTTACTTCACCAATTGACTGAATTGAGACGGTATTCTCCGACCTTACTCTTCATGCTTGGTGAAGATCTTTGGTCTCCTCCTTATTGCTGAAACCACTACCAGCCTGTCTGGTAGGGTATGGTCAAACAGGTATCCAGGACTGGAATCTAGAGATGTTGTTTTGGGAGTACGCCAAGGAAGGGGAACGAGATTGTAAGTACGTAAAGTGTACATTGTACACACACTCTTGTATTGGTTTTACGGCAAAAGGGGACGACAGCAACTTTAAAAGGGGAGCAGCTAAGACATCTAAGAAAAGAACAACACAGATACAGTACAAACAAAATATGCAGATGATTCCCTCAACTAAACGCTTGCCGAGCGGGATGAGTTTGGCCAGCCAGCAGCGTGGGAGTGCCAAAGACCGCTCCCGGTAAAGTCGCTCTATAAGTCTGACTCAGGCATGTCTGGCATGTCGGCCATCAGGTAGCCGATGCCGTAGCGGCCGTTTGGCGCCATGTCGGGGACCCCGCCGCTCTGCTTGCGGTAGATGCTGTTGCCGGGCATGGGTGAGGGCGCCTCACTCCCCGGCGACTTGGCGCGTATGAGACTGGCGTCGTCGTCGTCCTCCTCGGGCCGGGCGCTCTCCTTGATGATGCGGCCCTTCTTGTAGGAGATGGTGGACGCCACCCCGGCGTTCTCGTCAATCACGTTGAAGTAGCGCAGAAGGAAGACCACCGGCACGGGTGTGATGGCCGCCACCACCAGGGAGATGCACACGGCCAGGCCCCAAGCAGGGTACCGCAGGGACTTCTCAACCGCCTGGAGGGATGGAGGAACACATGTGGTCAAGGGGACCACAGCAGCTTTTGCTGTGGACACCAGACGGGTAATCGCATTTTACCTGACGGTTCAGATGACTGCGTACTAATTAAACCACACAAAGAGCCTCAAAGGCTGTGTGATGATGCCAAATCTACGCCAAAGCCAGGTGGGTTCGTGTGAGAACCCTAACTTGGTGCGTTAAAATGCGATTTTAAGGGTCAAATCCCCTTTTCGTGCATCTAATTCCTCCATTTGCCGACCAATCGTATCTAAGACCGGAGCTGGCGAAAGATAAAGGAAATTAGGCAACAAAAGCATACTGGCTATGAGTTAAATCGCATCCTGCACAACCCCCAGATAAAGAAAGTCCCTTAAAACGGTATTGTCTGCTGTTCCAGCTGCACGGCAGAGACAGCACAGACAGGCGAGAGGTGACTTACAAGGTCTTGGATCCAGGCACTGTAGCTGGGTGGGGTCATTCCCAGTTGGATCACACTGGAGCCCAGCAGCAGGATTAACAGCAGGGGAGTCACGTACTTCCACATGTAGTAGTAGAACCGGTACGGAGTGAAGCCCAGCATGTCCTTCAGGTCCTCAAAGAACCTGGGCGAAGGAACACACCACAGGAGGTCAATACAGAACGATACACAGTGCAAACTGTTGTCTTTGGCCATTAGCTTCAATATGTCTGACTGTACTGGATACCATGAGGTAATAGCACACAGCGTATACATACACTGATCAGCCATGACATTATAACCCCTTGTCTAATACTGTGTAGGTCCTAATATTCCCCTTTCATCCACCAAACCAGCCCTGACCCGTTGAGGCATGGACTCCACTAGACCTCTGAAGGTGTGCTGGAGATCCTTTAAGTCCTATAAGTTGCAAAGTGGGACCTCCATGGATCAGACATGTTTCTCCAGAACATCCCACATGTGTATGACTGGATAGGGATCTGGGGAATTTGGAGGCCAAGTCAACACATTTAACTTATTGTGTTCCTCAAACCATTCCTGAACCATTTTTGCTTTGTGGCAGGGCGCATTATTCTTCTGAAACAGGCCAATGCCATCAGGGAATACTGTTGTCATGACAGGGTGCACATGGTCTAAAACAATGCTCAGGTAGGTGGTACGTGTCAAAGTAACATCCACATGAATGGCAGGACCCAAGGTTTCCCAGCAGAACATTGCCCAAAGCATCACACTGCCTCTGCCAGCTTGCCCCCTACCCATAGTGCATCCTGGTGCCATGGGTTCTCCAGGAAAGCAACGCACACGAACCCGGCCAGCCACGTGAGGTCAAAGGAAACGTGATTCATCAGACCAGGCCACCTTTTTCCATTGCTCTGTGGTCCAGTTCTGATGCTCACGTGCCCATTGTAGGTGCTTTTGGCAGTGGACAGGGGTCAGCATGGAACCCCTGACTGGTCTGTGGCTACGCAGCCCCATACGCAACAAACTGGGATGCACTGTGTGTTCTGACACCTTTCTATCAGTACCAGCATAAACAGCTCGTCTGTTGGATCGGACCACACGGTCCAGCCTTCGCTCCCCACGTGTATCAATGAGCCTTGGCCACCAATGACTCTGTCACAATCACTGATTTTCCTTCCTTGGACCACTTTTGATAGGTACTGACCACTTCAGACTGGGACCCCACAAGGGCTGTAGTTCTGGAGATGTTCTGATTCAGTTGTCTAGACATCACAATTTGGCCCTTGTCAAAGTCACTCAGATCCTTGCGCTTGTCCATTTTTCCTGCTTCTATCTAATCAACTTTGAGGACAGAATGTTCACTTCCTGCCTAATAAATCCCACCCACTGACAGGTGCCATGATAACGAGATAATCAGTGTTTTTCACTTCACCTGTCAGTGGTCAAAATGTCATGGCTGATGGGTGTATCAGTGTTATTCACTTCACCTGTCAGTGGGCATAATGTTGGCTGATAGGTGTATTTCACGACCGTTTTTATGCTTGCACAGAGAAGCTAAATGTATATATTTTTATTTCTTTTGGGACGGACAACTTTACGTTTTAGATTACGGGGTAGTCAACATACTTGTCCGTCCCATAGACCCAAGCAACGGCCACGTTCTCCAGGATCACCACAATGAGCAGGGGCAGTGTTGCTGAGTAGTCATCAAACATGGCCACCCAGTAGTTCCCAGAGCGCTGGACAAACAGCAGGCCAATGAAGAAGGCCAGCAGACACACGGCCACTGGCAGGAGACCACACGGACATCAGCAAAAACAGAATACACAAACATAACAAACATAAACAGAATTAATTCACAAAATGAATCAACACATGGCGGCAACATTATGAGATATTGTATTTTGCTGTGCATCTGTTCTTCTGAAATCGTTTGTGCCATAAAGTGGAGTAGAGAGATGATATGAGAGGAAATGCAGAAATGTGAATTTATACACAAGCTAAGCTAAGTATTCCTGCGTCCCTTGTCTCTGACTCCCCTGTGAGGATTTCCTTGTCTCTGACTCCCCTGTGAGGATCTCCTTGTCTCTGACTCCCCTGTGAGGATCTCCTTGTCTCCGACTCCCCTGTGAGGATCTCGTCTCTGACTCCCCTGTGAGGATCTCGTCTCTGACTCCCCTGTGAGGATCTCCTTGTCTCCGACTCCCCTGTGAGGATCTCGTCTCTGACTCACCTGTGAGGATCTCCTTACGGACTTTGAAGGTGTCCACCAGGGGTGTGATGATCCCCTCAATGGTCCCAAACATGCTGCCAAGACCCAGGTTGACCAGCATCAGGAAGAACATCACAGACCAGAACGGCGAAGCCGGAAAGTGGGTCATGGCCTCTGTGAAGGCGATGAAGGCCAGGCCAGTACCCTGCACTGCCTGAGGAGGACGATTATGGTGAGGTTTACACACGTCAGTCATCTGCCGTACTAATTACATTCATAGTAATCATATTAATCAGAATCATCTTTTACATTCCCTGATCAAATCTACTTATTGTGAGCTGTAAGATATTTTATTTTGATCATATTTTATATTTTATCTCTGCAAATGGTGGTTCTTGGAAGCTTTTATAATATTTTTCTTCTAGGGATTTTGACAGTGATTTAGTGGTTTTTGGGAGATTTTAGCAGGGATTTCGTGGATCTCTGGAGTTTTTGTCAGTAATTTGGTGGTCTTCTGAGTGTAAAAGTTTGTGAACAGTTGGCTGGGCTTCTTACACCCCAAAGTCTGTGTTTGTTGCTGATTTTTTTTCTGTTAAAAGAATAATCCACCCATAACATCACATTTCTATGATATGCATTGTTATATCATGAAACTATATTTTAACAATATATTCGGGGAAATATTTAAATGTTTCATATTTTTGTTTCTTTAAGACAACACATTATCAACATTTCATACTACAAAACCTCTAGAGATACATGTACCACAGTGTTGGGGCACTTCACCCTGGGAAATCCTAAGTTTGTGTCATATTTCTGCACAAAATGGCCCCTCACCTTGTTGAGCTCTTCCTCGATGCTGCAGGAGTCCAGGTCTAGCCGTGGGTAATCATTCTCTGTCACGCCTCTGATGATCTCTGTCATCTGTTGGTAGTCCTCAGCACTCACAGTAGTGCTGAAGTTGATGTGGTGGGGAATCAGGTCGCGGCTAACCTCATTCCCCAGCAAACTGACTATCTTCCTTGTGTTTCTGAGTGATAGATTGCAAAATAACAGATCTAAATGTATATCATAGAAGACCATGGTGATACTGTATCTTACAGGATTTATTGCTAATTTATTCTGGGTCTTAAATGGCTCATTGGGTCAGTGTGACTCAAACCTGAATGTCAGCTTCAAATAGACTTATTGGCCAACAAGCAGCACCAAAGGCGGTTGATATTTCAGGCCCAATGTTTTCCCTACTTCCCATTCTAATCAAACAACATGCACGGTTAACCCTTGTCACAGCAACGGTACTTGGCTTACCTTTACATAGATACCGGGCATCGTACAGAAAAACTCTCACATTCACCTGCTCCAGAAACTCTACTGAGTCCTACCAATGTATGTAAGTCCAGTTGGCAGGTCCAATGTTTGGGGCAAATGACCTTGGTGACCCTGGACAAAGGTCTGTGTAACTCTATGACTGTCACAGCCCATAACCACAAAGATGACAGCGTTTCCTAGACTCTGTGGATGTGCATGTGTGGTTCAAAGGTTTGGGGAACAACACACATTTACATGACTTCCGTATCCTTTTACCCAGATCAAATAGAGCATTCCACTAGCCCTACACAATGTAATACACGAAGGTCTTATACTGGCCGATTTAGCGGAGCCAGACGGACTCAGTAAGTAAACAGGAAGTCTCTACTACAAACGCACACAGAGGTATTCACAACAGAACATGATGATATCTTGCTGGAGAAGAAGGCTGGGAGTTCAGCTGCCCTCTAAAGTTCCCATGTTCTATGAAGCACACTTGGAATACATGATGAATTGACTGGTGATCCACACTTACAGCGCAACGCACTTGGCGTTCATGATGTTGGCCTTGAAGCCGAGCACCGCGAACACCACCAGGGTGGCCAGCACAGAAGTGAAGAAGTTGATGAAAGAGACCAGAACCGCGTCGAAGTGGCAGTTGTTGTCCCGCTTGTTGTAACTGGAGAAGGCTATGACCCCTCCAAAGCCCAGGCCCAGGGCGAAGAAGACCTGAGTGGCTGCCTCACGCCACACCTTGGCTTCTAGCATGATCTCCAACTGAAAGAACAGGCATAAGCAGTGTACATACAGGAGGAAGCAGCACAGTCACGGCATAATCTATCCATGCTGTGTGTTTGTAATTTGATTCAGATTCAATCTTGGGAAAACAGTGAGTCGTTAATTGCACAGGGGTCTGTGTTAGGGTCCCTAGTAATGTACAAACAATTTCCACTGCGCAAAGACGTCAGTTCAATGACTAGTTTTGATATGTTTTCTGTTAACTTGAATTTGACATGTAATAAAGCAAATAATGATACCAGGTCATTATAAGAGGTTAGAATCTGTTCCCATATGATGAATACTTTTTCTAAGTTGTTTTAATGTCATCACAGATTTGCTGTTGTTTGTTGATCTGCCATGTGGTTTGTTTCAACTACTGGAGCAGTGGTCATGTGAGTCGTAATGAATAGTTCCCTCTATTTGTTAACACTGTTGATAAAACAAGGACACAGCCTACTAAGATCCAACCACTGCCCTCAAATAGCCTACCAACAGTATATTTGTGGTGAAAAGGCTTAACACACTTGCTAAACCCTCGCCACCACCAAAACAAAAAGCATTACAGAGCACACAATGAGCTCTGCTTTGGATTTCCCCATCCCTATACCCAGAACCGGCGGCAAAATAGGAAGAGGTCCAGCGCCTGAGAGGCGGCAGACACTGTTGTGAACTGAACAGAATACATCACTTTGAATGTTACATGAAGCAGAGAGCGCTGAGCGACTCCTGTTGCCATGGAGGTCTGCCATTGGAGCAGAGCCCCAATGAACTTCAAGTATTTATGTTTGGTGCCGTTGGTTGAAGACTAGTGTATATTATTTAATATTTCTGGAATATTTTCATTGAACATTTTAATAGATTAACAATGCTGAGGGCCAGCGGTTCCCTGCTGTTGACTAGCTGACCTGCAGTAGTCGTCTATTTTTACATTTCTGGCACATTTTCAGTCAACAGATTTTCCTTCCTGTTTTAGGAACGTGAACAATATAACCTTGATCCACGACTGGATCAAACGAGTTCTCTGGATAAAATGAGTGTATTCCCTAGTGAAAACATCCTAATAAAATGTACTCAAAACAATCGCAATTGGAACTATTTTAAATGCATTTATTTAATGTAAACTGAGGTCTATTTAGTATTCAGATATATCAGATCCATAAAACATTAGAAATGATAATTTTCACAGGGTGACAACGTCACTGAGCACACAGGCAGTGTGAGGGGGTCATCAATCTGCACCGTTTATGGCTCAGAGTGTGTAGATGAATGGCATAAAAAAATAATGTAATCAATTATCAATGAAGTCTGCAACACAACAATATGTGCAAAAACTGAAGGGAGTGTATTATTGTTCGAGTTGAGGTTCTGTACCTTGGGTGTGAACATGTGTCGGATCCCGTCCACAGAGCCTTTCAGGAGTAGAGCCCGGACCAGGAAGCAGATCAGCACCACGTAGGGAAACAACGAGCTGAAGTACATCACCTGAAAAACAACCACAGCCATAACGCTAAATCAGCCCTCCGGGAAGGTCAAGGAGACACTGCCAAGCTTTGGCTCTAGCTGTTGTTGACTGGTCAGACCTGTAGGGGGCAGTGATGTTCAGAGAAAAGCAGCTCCATGCACCAGCCGCCGTTGTGTGGAAGAATACCGGGGAGGAACCCAGTGTCTGACTGTGAATGATCCAAAAGGAGGCCCCATCCCAGGGGAACTGCCGAGAAGGAACGGCCTTACAGTAGGTGATATAAAGGCCTGGCGGCCGCCATCTGGGCCATGGCCCACACAAGAGCTTTTGTCCCATTGTCTCACTAAGCTGACAGAGTGAGGGGCTTCCTGGGTTTGGGCTCAGTGATATACTGAGTTATCTTGGGATGGGTAGTAGGAGCCTTCGGAGAGGGTGGTTTTTATTTCCAGGAGTGATTCAGGAGTGGGACTCTGAAAGCCCGGTGGTCCACAAGGGGCCTCTAAAGAAGGAATCAAAGCGGTCCTCTGAAAGGGCATCAGCTTAATGTGTATCGTTGACTCAGTCACGAATGACCGTGCTGCCACCTGTTAACATGACATCATCAGCTACCGTGTGGAAGAAAGCTCCACTTCCCCAGTGTTTTCATCAGGTTCCAGCCTGTTATTTACTCTTCAGCTACAGCCTGTGTTCGACTGTCTAAACCCTTCAGCTTCAATGTGTCAGCATTTCAGGGAACAACACAGTCAGAGACACAGGCGGAAGACGTCCGTCCACAGGGTCATATCACCGAGATGTTGCTATGCAACTTGTCACCGTGACACTTTCAGGTCATGACATGTTCTGCCTATTTATGAGACACTGTAGGGGGTTCTGTTGAGACTGCACGGACCTACTGTCGATCCCTGTTCTCAGCAGAAATACGTTTTGAAAGGAAATGTAATAATGCATTTGATGCCCAGGATTAAAGTTGAGGTCCACTCCCTCCACACCCAATACTCTAATCACCTAATGGGTTTTTGTCCTTTCTGTGAGTACACTCCTGTGTATAACCATGGCAACCGCCCCCCCATCCCTTCAGTCTCTCTTGCGCCTTCACACCCACACACAGAACTAAAATTAAAAAAAAGAAAATGTAGATCACAGTCAGGATATTCCCAGGAATAGGCTTTTTCCAACGGGGGGAGAAAAAGGGACATTAATATTCTTTTGTGTGTCAAAGCCCTGATTAAGCCTCAAAGAGTCGCTCTCCATGGTCCCTCCGCCCGGATGGAAAAGGAAAGCTCCTTGCCATTTCCACTCTCTCTCCTGAAAAGCCCATCCAGGCTGCTGTGAGGCTCAAGCAGCCCCCCTAACATATACAGTGTGAACTAATAAGGAACTGGTGCCAGCAGGGTATTCTACAGTAATCAGAATATCCTACTGTCAACCGATACAAACACTCCTTTGAGCAATATCAAATAGGAAGAACTCAGCTTCCACCCTTAACACTACAGATCACATTCAACTCTTGAGGACCTGTTTTATCGTGCTGTGTTACCAAGCCTCTCCATGGCTTCAACGTGAAGTGGGAGCTTGTCAGGAGCACGAGGAAACTTGTTTGGTTGGAAGAAGTTCTCCCGCATAATTTAACTGGGTAGTAATCATAAGATAATGACAATCATCGGGATAATTATGATGATCACAGTAATGGGTTAGACCTCACACTAGGCAACAGGAAGTGGCATGCTCTGAGAGACCGACACAGATGCACCTCTGTTCGGTTAGGAATCTGGGGAACCCGTCTGGTTCTGTATGTGTGCCTGGTGCTGTCAGCACAAAAGCAACACCAGACAGCCGTTGAGATCAGGGAAAACGGCTGGATGAAATATTCCACCAGTAGACCCAAAAAAGCCTTTAGCGAGTGAAAAACTCAAAAAGAGGTACAGACAATGTTTGCTATAAAACACAGAGTTAGAAGAACCTAACAGGGTTTCTCCAACGTGCGGTGAGTTAAGAAAGACCTGACAGATTCTGTTGACCTGGCTCCAGCCTGAATGGAGAGCCAACTGAGTCATATGACTGAAGCAAACCTAGATCAAAACATGACCTTTTAAATTACAGTAACTGGTTCAGATTGATGTCAGCCATTAAACATGAATTGGGCGATGATAGCCACAATTAGCAGCAACCTCTCTCTCTCAAAAAGCTCTCCCTTATTTAAAGTTCTTCCCCTTGCTCTATCCATTATTGTCTGACACTTATTAAGCCTCCCGTTTCCTAACCTCTCCTCCTCTCCACCAATCCTACGCCCCAATGTAATGCCTCCCCATCCCCCTTACCTTCCCAGAGGACTGGATGCCCTTGATCATGGCCAGGCAGACCATGGACCAGGCGGCCAGCAGGCAGACAGTCATCCTCCAGTTGAGGCCTCCGCCCTCAGCGATGGAGTCGGAGATGTCCAAAGCCTGGCGGTACCAGTAGTAGGTGGTGGCCGAGCTCGTCTCGCACTCCGGTACCACATCTGCATGGGGGGTGATTAGTGATTAGTGTGTGATGAGTGTGTGATGAGTGTGTGATGAGTGTGTGATGAGTGTGTGACGAGTGTGTGACGAGTGTGTGACGAGTGTGTGACGAGTGTGTGACGAGTGTGTGACGAGTGTGTGACGAGTGTGTGACGAGAGTGTGACGAGAGTGTGACGAGAGTGTGATGAGTGTGTGATGAGTGTGTGTGTGTGATGAGTGTTTGTGTGTGTCTTACAGGTAGTGGTTTTGTTCTTGACCAGCGGACACTCATGCCAAGGCAGAGGCTGCTGGAAAGACTGGGAGAAGTAGAAGAGACTCCAACCGATGATCACGTTGTAGTAGAGGGCCACGAAGAAACACACCTGTGGGACGGACGAAGGCAACTCCACGTTGAAAACACCCAGCCCAAATCCCCACCAGCTCACTGGCAACAACCACCCACCAGATGAGTGACTGAAACTGGGTAAATACTGTGCATTTGTCTCACTGCGTTTTCCCCCAATGCCAGTAAAGCCAAAGGGAAGCGATATTCTGGGTGACAGGATCAGTTCAGACCATCGCCTGTCACTGCCCTACATTTAAACCATCAATATACAGCACGTGCTGTCATCCCCATGACCTATTCAGTACCCAGAATCCCCTCTCCTTTACCTTTACTAATCAAATGCTCTGCACTGCATCACTGCTGTTAAAAGGAGAGAAAACATTGACTCATGAAATGCTGAGAAAACACTCCCGTCCCCTGGGTTCTGACACCTCGGAGAACACCGTTTAGAACCAAGATCGGTGCCGAATGTTTCACGTGTTCCTATAAACAACAACATGGCCGCCTTCCCCTTTTCTCGAAGCACCCGTGAAGCCTGGCATCACTCACCACACAGCTGGCGAAGCCGATGCCCCCCAGGCGAGGGCTGATGTAGTTCCAGACGCCGATGCTTCCTCGGCGAATCCTCTGTCCCACCGACAGCTCCAGGAAGAACAGCGGGATTCCGATCACGATCAGCAGGATCAGGTAGGGGACTAGATATGCCCCTGAGCAGACACACACACACACACACAGGGTCAGAATCGGAAGGTGGTATTGTGGTTTGAGCAGGAGTGTGGGCAACCTAAGCCCTGCCGGACGGATCCACCCACTGCTCAATGCGATTGGCTTGAGTGTGAAATAGCACTTATTATCATGGACTTGTAAACTCTTTAATAACTGCTCGCTTTCTGGCCTGCGGGTTGATTTTGAGAAAGAAGTTGTATATTCCAAAACGAATGCGTGGGTCAATGTTGGATTTCAAAATCCCAGCCCTTGAGCAAAACAGTTTGCCCGTCCCTGGGTTTCAGCATCTCACCCGTAACAGAGTCAAAACAGTTTGCCCGTCTCCAGGTTACAGCATCTCACCCGTAACAGAGTCAAAACAGTTTGCCCGTCTCCAGGTTACAGCATCTCACCCGTAACAGAGTCAAAACAGTTTGCCCGTCTCCAGGTTACAGCATCTCACCCGTAACAGAGTCAAAACAGTTTGCCCGTCTCCAGGTT